>CP137680.1:31321012-31567628 GCA_037976565.1 Mesocentrotus franciscanus | reverse complement strand
CCTGCACAAGCCAAGTTTAAGTTATGTACATCATTGCATCTGCTTTGGGGCATTGGGGCCCCACTGGTCTTCAGCCTTAAAGTAAAGCGAAATGACTCAGGAAAAAAATACACATTAAACCAAAATGTTAATCTCAAGTCATAATCGTATAATACCTTCATTGGTAGTTACGTCGGACAATTTGAATTAGAATATATAAACTGCGGATGCTTTCAACATGCTCATTAGTTTACATGCCATTTACTTAATTTCTTGTGCAGAGACTCTATGTTTTTTGTGTAATTATATGACCACATTAGCGAATGCGTGCATATCATGCGACCAGGTGCACAACTCATTAATATTTCAGTTATACTGTTTTTGTCACTCAAAGCAAACATGAGTAGAGGGTGATCATCAGAATGAGATACTGGACGGTAAAGAAACATGCACAGCAATGGATGACACACAAAACATAAATATATAGAACTATTCAGATCATTCAAACAAAATGTTGTGAAGATATATCTCTGACATATAATCTCATGACAGACTTTGATAGTCGATCACGGATGAATATTACAAATAATATAAATAGATTCTAGCTTTAATATTTACAACGTACGATCAATTATCCACGAAACATTATTCAGTTCTTATTTACATCACACATTAAAAAATATGCTCCACCTAACGGCCAATAATCACAGCAATAAGGTTTACATGGTTTATGGCAATATGATGTAGACCAATCTCTTCTGTAATCTTGGATAGCATAAAACACTACTACCTTCTGCTATCCATGACTCTTCTGTAATCTTGGATAGCATAAAACACTACTACCTTCTGCCATCCATGACTCTTCTGTAATCTTGGATAGCATAAAACACTACTACCTTCTGCTATCCATGACTTTTTTTGAAATTACAGCGATGCTCCACATCAATCATGGTCTATTATCATTGGAACATTGTGTTTAAAACACATGTAGCACACAAAGAATACTTCTATCACTGTATAAGTTACTCAACCAATAAACCACGAGATTCATTTATTGTTTGATTTTCAGCTACACCTACTCTAAACACGAAATCATGAATTCCTTTTATTCACGTTTTTATGTATTCTGACTTTCACTACAAGAGAAAACTGGAAATATCATGTTGAGCTAAGATTAAGTCACGGGCGCTTGTGACCCGTCATTCTTTACTTTGATCAAAACACTCTACACAGCTGGCGACGTGACGAAAATTTCTGAAATCATAAAAGGACACAGTTCTTCATTGTAAAATATATCTCCTCTTAGCCTCTCGTCAGGATAAACATGCAGATTGGATAGTTCAGTTAAACCCACTCCCAGTTCCACTTGAGATTTTGTATGACCGGGGTTTGATTCCTCCAAGGGCTTGAATGATTTTCTTTGCTGAGCGCATACTAGTACACGATCTACTCCCAGATGGCTTCATTCTTCATGGTCTATATCAACCCTATCCTCCAAGCTTCGACTTCAAGCGCTCCATTTCTAATTCACTTAGTCCTTACCCCCAATTGGATTTAAGCTTAAGAGGAAGACCCACACCAAAACCCTGGCAACGTTTTGCTCTTGTCGTCCGCAACTCCACTGGACGAACGGACGTACGATGGAACAAGGGTTGGTTCTGTTTCAGAAGACATCTTTCCACTCGTAACGACGTTTGCCGCAAGTAAGAATTTTCTTGAAAGCGATTTTAAAGTCTCGATTAGCAAATGCGTAACACACAGGGTTCAAAGTACTATTAATATAACAGAGGAAGTAGCTAAAAGAAAAAAGGCTGTCATTCACACAAGGGTTACAGAAACCTTTGACGATGATCAAGATACTATAAGGTGTCCAGCATAGAATGAAGAAGCCTAAAATGGTGCTCAGGGTTCTGACAGCTTTTGCCTCACGTAAATTTACCAAGACAGAGGAGAGCGCCTTGCCTAGATGATGATCCTTGTGCTTGAAGTTGCTCATGGCCGATTTAAGACCCTTGCGATCAGAATTGAGGGATGAGCAGCTGTTTGGTCGTTTCATAGGATGAGTCTCGGCATCACAGTCCGAATATACAGAATGATTGTCACTGCGCATAGATGTTGCCCAATTTGTTTTCTTGTTATAATTGTCAGGAGTTTTATCTCCACCGTTGCTATTGACATCGAAATCATCACTCTCATCTGCCGAATTACACCTCTGTGGCAAGGGACTAATAGTATCATACTCCTTACCCATCTCTGAAGAAGCTGTATCAGGAACATAAGGACCGGGATCTTGTGGCGTATCATCAGAGTCTGTTGGGCCGGACACTCGATGTGTACCATTCTCTGATCGCGAAGGAAACACATCGGTCATCGTTACGTTCGTTTCCGTCCGACTTCGCCTCTTCTTTTTGGTGCGCATACTGAGTCTGCCAATTAGCCTTGCCTGACTTCGCGTCAGTTTACGCGTTAAGAGGTAAATGCGAGTATATAATACCAGGATCACAAACAATGGTAGCCAGTATATCAAAATAATGGATCCTGCAGTGAAGTAAGGATTATTGACGAATTGAACATCGCACATATTTAATTCTACCGTTCTGTTTCCTTCAAAATACTGCCATCCGATTATGGGCACACCGAAGAGGAGTAATGAAATAACCCAAGTTGCCAGAATGAGGGCCATTGCTCGTGGTCGAGTCATTTGATGTCGGTAGGTCATAGGAGCAGACAGTGACCTGTATCGGTCAACACTAATAAGGAAGATACCTAGTACCGAAGCAGCGCAGCAGACATAGTCTAGTGACAACCATACATCACATACATGAGGACCCATTGGCCATTCACCTAGCAGAAGATATGTAGTATAGAATGGCATGGAGATCAAACCAACCAAAGAGTCAGCCACAGCCATACTTAGAACGAAGTAATTGCCGATGATGCGTAAACGACGCTCTCGCGCAAAGGCAATAATGACGAGAAGGTTTCCTGCCACGGTGAACAGACTGGCAAAACCTGCTCCAATTGCGGCCAGGGTTACCGTGGCTAGATTGAAAGGGCGGCTCACTTCCTCGATTACAGAGCCGTTCAGACTTCCATTAGATCCTGGCTCCATTGTTGATAATATCTACACAAAACCTCACTCTATTAAAACTATTACTTCATCCGCAATGATGGTAAACGATGTAAGTTCTTTAGGTGAATCCTCGTAATACATCCTCTTCTGAATTTGGCATGTTCTTCACAAGAGTAACATTAGCGGATGATCCATTAGACTTTAGGGATTTCATCATTGTGATGTCAGGCAAACATACGTACTCGCTGATATCTGCAGGAAAAGATATAAGAAAAATATAAAAACAGTGCGTTTATAGTGATCGTCAAATGTTAAGTAGTCAAACACATCAAACGAGAACGATCTGTAGCATCATAGTTGGAATGAATTTGTATACTTCTGCTTTGTACAAAACACATTGATTTGAAATAAAAGATTATTGGAGATTTTTATAAATCTTTAAAAAATTATTGAAGAAAAAATTACAGATAACATTTTTCAAACTAGTTTGAAAATAGGGCGGATATTAAGAATGTGTCTTTTATAGTATTGAAGATCTTGAAAATAATAATTCGTTTTTACTGATAATGATGATAATAGTAACATTAACAACAAGGATAATAATAATAATAATAATAATAATAATAATAATAATAATAATAAGCATAATGATAATATTAATAACAACAATAACACAAACAATAATTACAACATAATTAATAATACAAATAGTAATGATAATCACGATGATGGTGATGATGATGACGACCGTAATAACTTTTACAGTAATAAATATTATTTATTATCAGTATTATTATCATTATCATTTTATGATTAATATTACGATATAATGAATAGTAAGAAACATGATAGTTATATTAATAATGATTTTAACAAAATATGGATTGATTTGAACTGGCTGGTAAGACTTCAATAATCTGTATAACTACATGTAATATAATCAATTTACCAGTCGTCTGAACAACAGTTTCCAATGTTTGCCAAACCAAATTGAGATAGTGGAGAGAGGACATTAGTGATAATGAGATAGAGAGAGAGAGAGAGGTGAGGGAGAAAAGGAAGGGGAAGAAGGAGAAATCCAGGAAGAACGAAATATATATATATATATAGAGAGAGAGAGAGAGGGGTGGGGGAGAAAAAGAAGGGAAGAAGGAGAAATCCAGGAAGAACGAAATATATATATATATATAGAGAGAGAGAGAGAGGGGTGGGGGAGAAAAAGAAGGGGAAGAAGTAGAAATCCAGGAAGAACGAAATATATATATATAGAGAGAGAGAGAGAGAGAGGGGAGGGAGAAAAGGAAGGGGAAGAAGGAGAAATCCAGGAAGAACGAAATATATATATATAGAGAGAGAGAGAGAGGGGTGGGGGAGAAAAAGAAGGGGAAGAAGGAGAAATCCAGGAAGAACGAAATATATATATATAGAGAGAGAGAGAGAGGGGTGGGGGAGAAAAAGAAGGGGAAGAAGGAGAAATCCAGGAAGAACGAAATATATATATATATAGAGAGAGAGAGAGAGAGAGGTGAGGGAGAAAAGGAAGGGGAAGAAGGAGAAATCCAGGAAGAACGAAATATATATATATATAGAGAGAGAGAGAGAGAGAGAGGGGTGGGGGAGAGAAAGGAAGGGAAGATAGGAGAAATACAGGGAAAACGCAAGATAGAGAGAGAGAGAGAGCGAGACAGGGTACATACATCATCATGTATGCACATTAAAGAGATGAAAGTTGAGAGGTGAAAATTCTAGGAAAGGTGAAGAAAAAATGTGAGCTTTTTCATTCTTGTTATGTTTGTGTGGAAGAGTGTCATAGAAAATAAAATGTCCCCTGAGAAGGATGCCCCCATATCTTAAATATGACAAGTAACAGTTCAAGGTTACGGACCACACTATCATGCCACATGTTTGTGTACAAATTTACAAATTCCAGTGTACAGTGCTTCTGATTTTTATCAAGACTGGGCCAATTTGTTATCATTTTTATGATTCCAAAACCTCACAGTATACACCAATAGTACATGGTCAACTTTTGTTTGCATGCACATGACCAGAACTCAGCTTTATCTTTAAAAAGGCATGTAAGGCTACAATGCTCGAGTGCCTGTTGCTCATATGGCTCTTATATTGATCGGAATAACGCGGGGCATGCTGGCGTGGCTTAGCCAACCGTTACCTTGTACTTGAATTATTACTGCTTCAGGGTTTACATATGCTTTCATTTGGACATCGCCTTCATCATCAAGAAAAAACACTAAAATGTCATTTGACCAAACTTTGACCTCACTCCCTTTTGTTTCTTTTTACATTGGCATTATCTATGATTGTCATTGATGATAAATTAAACTAAATGTAATCAATGTTGATAATAGATTTTAAAGAATTTATTTGAATGATAATCATCTCAATAATTTACAATAGTATCATTCTTTTAAGTTCTTTATCCTTTCTTATCCAATTTCATTTACCATTTCCAAAAATTCTGATAATTCCTGAAAGGAATTTATGGAGGAAATGAACTTAATCGTGGCTTGTATTATTCACTTTAATATTAACGGTAACAATGTCAAAATCTAGTATTAATAGAATAACACCCTTATATAAAATGTAGGATTGAATAGTGATCAACATTCAAAATGCAGGGCTCTATCCTGTACTAAGCACTTTTTTCAATCTTTTTGTCTTCTATTTCTTTACCATTCATGTGTGACTATCACCGGGAATGTTTACAAATATCAGAAAGTTCTAATAAAGATACCCATATCCCTTTTTAAGATGATGGTTTTTACACTATATACCATTACCATTCAACAGCATGACATGGAAAAATTGAATACATAAATACTTAGTAACTTTGATCGCAAACTGGTAAAGGTAGAACGGAAAGTTTTCGAATAATTTTTTTAAATGACCATTGCAACTTTCAAACACACATACAACTTTTCTATTTTGTTTTGTTACTGATGGTTTGCATACATGCTTCATATTACCATTCATTGTTATGATCCGTTTTTAATTTCTCTGTTGTTATATTTTTACTTCAATATTTTGTTTTGTTATCGGATTTCGTTTGACTCTGCTGTGTTATGTTTACCGGATATTTGATCATTATATCTACTATATTTGTTCATGTTCACTTAACGTCAAGCAAGAACTTAAACTATCAATGAGTGCGCATTTAAACGAAGACAGACCATGCACCCCTAAACTAGGAGAGGCGAATGTGATTAACATGTATTTTGGGGAAATCCCATGGTCACGAATGGCTTTCCAAGACAATTAATTGTTGATTGGCCTATCAATTCAAATAAAGTCCAATGGGTGACATGAAAACATTGTTGGATGTGATATTATCTCGAGTGATTTCGTCTGACTATTCAAATTTAGGGATAACAACTTTTTTAAACACGCTGTATTAGGTCTTTTACTGTAAGAAAAAATAAATCAATATTATGTTAAATTATATAACAGGGGACAAGTTTCCTCTCTCTCTCTCTCTCTCTCTCTCAGTCTTTCCCTCACAAACATAAACCAAACACACACACACCCCTCCCCACACGTAGCCAAGTATATCGAAGCTCTTTCCCTCTTTCTTTCTCTCTCTCCCTCTCTTATTGGTGGGGTGTGACGAACAAATTCGAAAAAGCAGCTCAAAGGTATATAGGCAGGTACTTCGATCCTCACCGAGAATATCGACCCTCCCCCAAACAAGCCTACTACGGAAGGACGGTAACGGATTTCTTTATTTATGACTTTCTTCCTCTCGTAAGTGACAATTTTTGCGACTCATTTGAATTCAACTATTCTAAGTGATCTAATCCTTTAGTTCAGTGCTCGTCTGAGTCTTTGCCCAAGCCCGTTTCCTTCATTTCATTTACCTACTTTTTGTAAGCGCTAACTATAAGTACTGTTGTCATCTGTTTATGTTGTGACAAAAAGAACCTAATGATTTATGTTGACCATCCCTGGTTCCTAATCAAGTTATTGGCTAAGATCCGTCATAGATTATTTTTTACTATCAAGCCTACCGTGACTTTTTTTGTCAATAACAAGCATGCATTAATAAAATCTACATCAACCTGCTCTACATTATTTTTATCTTCCACTGCGTGCTCTTCAAACCCGTGCAATTTTTGTCTAACCAGAATTGATAATGCATATTCGATCAGAGGATATTGCACGCTCAACCACATTATCCCATTCATTAATAATATTAAGCGAACTTTCGATTTAACTTAGCTACCTCATCTATGAATGAAACGGTGCCAGGCAAAAATGACAGAGGCATACATGCTAGGGTTAAGAATGTCAGAGGTATAGATGCCAGAGGTAAAAAATAATAATACAAAAATTAAAATTTCAGAGGTAGAAATTTAAGAGGTAAAAACAAAATCAGAGGTAAAAGAAAATCAGAGGGAAAAACTATCAGAGGTAAAACATGTCAGAGATCAAATTTAAAGGTTGTGTATGTCTTTTTTTATATCTTTCATCTTTTAAAATGAATAATTGTGTAAAATGCTAAACATTTCATAAAACAAAATTAATACATTTCCGAAAAATTGGAACAAATAACCAGAGACTTGTTAGCCTATTTTCACTTGTTAGTGACGTACATGACTAAGATCATATTCACCCAGCTTGTGACTGAATTCCAAGTCCGCTTCAGCCGATGTATTGCTGAGGTAGGCCGTACACTTAACTTGGGTGTCAGTAAAAGCAGCTGATCTTTGCAAGAAATTTTCCATAAGAGATATTATTTCATCTATTGCTACAAGAACAAATCTTCATTTACACTGATGTGATTTGATTCACGGGCAAAGCATTTTCACTATAGCACTCGCAGACATGCATTTTTTTTTACACTGCACGATATTCAAATTTTGTAATAGGGGCAATGGAATCCGAATGATTCCATACCTGTATATTAGCCTAATAGTTTACATGATACGTGATATCTCCTGATTTTACTCGATATTGCCAAAAAACATGAAAAATAAGAAACGTCCTCATGCTTACAAACATCGGTCGAATTTTGCCCACTGCCCAGTGCCTAGCTCATATCACCCAAAAAGGAAAAAATCTCATTGGCTGGCGCACATATAGGATTTTGATTACCTAAGTAATCGAATTATTTGCCCGATTGGTTTTATTTCACAGAAAAAATATTGGAGAGAAAATATTGTATTTACATAAAAAATGGACTCTCCCGCTGGTTGAATTAGCCCTGGCTTATAGCGTTTTCGCTAAATTAATTTTGCTGTCAGGAAAACGATGGGTGTAGAAAGGGCGAACTTTGTCCTGCTTATGAGTCTAATTAATATGTGTCCTACCCCTTTTTCACCTTACTTTGAAAACACATTCACGAATTGATATATCCTCTATAAATATAAAATTGCTTGGATAGGTTTCTTTTTTCAATATCAGATGTTTATCATGGTCGTTTAAGTACATGTATTTAAGATAAATCCATGTTTTCCGTAGGCACTGCATGAAATAACGATCCCATAATGATGTTCATTTCCCGGCCAATCTATGGGTAGTTTATCGAATTGTATCCTTCCATACACTACACCCGATGCATTGGCATGTTGCTTTATCCTTCTACACATCGTTTAACACTCTTCTCCCCTGTTAGCGGCAGTTCTCGTAAGTAACATGAAACCAAAGCTGCTTGAAATCTTCCTCACACATAATTCACTTTTAATCTAGATGGAACAAATATCACATTGATTTAAAACAGCATACATCTTGCAACCTCACAAACCTTACAAATCAGGGTACTTGCAAAATGTGTGGGTTTTTTAAGCTGCATGGTAAGCTCATTTAGAAATATTTTCAACATAATTCGCCTCCTGAAACTCTCTTTTCTTAATTACATGAAGTCATAGAACACAGAAAATTAACTTTCCCTAAAATAAGGCCGGCATTCAGAAGATGAGAGGTCATATATTTCAACAAAAGTCTGGCACACGCACACAAATCTAGTATTATTCACATACAAATGTCATTACATTCCATGAATATTTTTTTTTCTCCTTTGTTCTCCCTAACATAACACTTTTAGGTTGATTTTACGCCCCCCCCCCCACCCGTGTGTTAGGCGCACGAAGAAGACCTTTGTGAAGCAGATTTGAAATGCATGAAAAGCCGTGTAAGTGTTGATGATCAAACGATGGTCCGTATAAGTTTAAGCATCAGCACTAAATTAACGACACTGCTAAAAACAGATCGTGTATGCGAAACACAGGAGACGTGACGTACTCCAGGCGACTGGTAAAACTCTTCTCACCAATTGGGAGAATTAAGGTTTGATCAGTACTTCATCACACTTTTCACTATTCCTTATTCTATATAATATCATTTCTTTTTGGGAGCGAGGTGGGTAGGGAATCATTCCCTTCATACCTATGCTGTGAATATTTCAAGATTTCAAACAAAATTTAGGAGGTATACTGAAGTAACAAAGAGACTATTCAAATTATTTTCAGTTTACTACCTACAAATCAATCAACAAAAACTCGTGGCACATTTCGTCTAACGTATTGGAAAATGAAGGTGTACCACCAACAACTATTCTATGTCTATTTATCTTTTTCTTTTGTTTTCTTGTTCTTTTTTGTTTTGGGTTCTTACTCTGACTTTGCATAAAGGTGTGCATATATTAGTAACCCGTTGTATTATTTGTTACTGACATTTTCAATACAATTCCGAGTTTCGGGATTTGCCTCCTTCTCTGCAACTTGTGTTGTTTGATTTATATTGCCAAACACACTGCAATGAATAAGTATGAAGGTAAAAAATGTAATTTAAAAAATTAAAACACAACTGTTCTTTTACTTTTGTGTCTAAGCTTTCAATAAAATACATTTTAAACAATTAAGATGTCTAAGCTTAGTCATCCTAAGTCAAGGCAAAGTTCAAAATATCTGAGAAAAGTTCAGCGCCGTGACTATTCTAGTACTAGACATATTTTGATAGACAGTGGACAAAAAAATGTTGAGAATAGGGCTTGAGAAAGCGAACTTTCTGGCACCCGAGTGTTCATATTTCTCATAAAAAGATCGGCAAATATCACTCAGAACGGGTAAAATGAAAATCTTCGAAGTAGGGTGATAATTTAGGATGAATTTTGCCCGGAGACATACTTCGATTTGCAGATTTGGTCATAACTGAAAATGTAATGGATGAACTTTCTGTCTCCTCCTTTATCCCCTCACGCTTATGATGTATCTCTTTATATTTTGACCCTGTATCCATCCATCCATCCATCCATCTATCCAACCATCTATATATCTATCCATCCATTTTCTGTATGTTAGAGCGACGGTCTCTCATATTCTTTCATTGCCCCTCTTTGCTCTGTTCTACTAGTACAAACTCCTGTAGTCATTTGTATGCTATTTGTTTCTGTTTTCTATACATTTCCTACTGTCCATACTTTTCATTGAATTGTCACTTTAATAATCCATTTTGCTTTCATCATTATGACGCACTATTAACCTGTTTCTCTTCCACCCTTCTTCCTTTGTCTTTCTCCTTGTGTTCCTGCATTCCTTCACCTCATCCTTCTCGTCTCTTCCTCTGTTACTTTCTCCTTGTGTTCCTGCATTCCTTCACCTCATCCTTCTCGTCTATTCCTCTGTCTTTCTCCTTGTGTTCCTGCATTCCTTCACCTCATCCTTTTCGTCTATTCCTCTGTCTTTCTCCTTGTGTTCCTACATTCCTTCATCTCATCCTTCTCGTATATTCCTCTGTCTTTCTCCTTGTGTTCCTTCATTCCTTCACCTCATCCTTCTCGTCTATTCTTCTGTCGTTCTCCTTGTGTTCCTGCATTCCTTCACCTCATCCTAGTCTATTCCTCTGTCTTTCTCCTTGTGTTCCTGCATTCCTTCACCTCATCCTTCTCGTCTATTCCTCTGTCTTTCTCCTTGTGTTCCTACATTCCTTCACCTCATCCTTCTCGTCTATTCCTCTGTCTTTCTCCTTGTGTTCCTGCATTCCTTCACCTCATCCTTCTCGTCTATTCCTCTGTCTTTCTCCTTGTGTTCCTACATTCCTTCACCTCATCCTTCTCGTCTATTCCTCTGTCTTTCTCCTTGTGTTCCTACATTCCTTCACCTCATCCTTCTCGTCCATTCCTCTGTCTTTCTCCTTGTGTTCCTGCATTCCTTCACCTCATCCTTCTCGTCTATTCCTCTGTCTTTCTCCTTGTGTTCCTGCATTCCTTCACCTCATCCTTCTCGTCTATTCCTCTGTCTTTCTCCTTGTGTTCCTGCATTCCTTCACCTCATCCTTCTCGTCTATTCCTCTGTCTTTCTCCTTGTGTTCCTGCATTCCTTCACCTCATCCTTCTCGTCTATTCCTCTGTCTTTCTCCTTGTGTTCCTGCATTCCTTCACCTCATCCTTCTCATCTCTTCCTCTGTCACTTTCTCTTCCTCTTTCTCTGTTCTTGAGTGCTATTTTGACATGTTTGTATTCCTTGCATTTTCTTTTAATCTTAACATACAGTTCACTCTGGTTTTATACGTTTCTCCAGGCTGTGATTGCACTCAAAGAAATGTCGTAATGACCTAGAATCATTGAGCTTTCTCCAATGAATATGCATCCAGAAAGGAAGCATACGGTGGGTCTAAATTTACATCTAGCCAGAAGACTTTGAGCATGAGGTTTCAAAGATCCTCACTCAGATGTTCTAAAGTTTTCCTAGCCAAACGAGAAAACGGCCAAATGAGTTCCTTTCTTACATTATTAATTTGCAGTGTTTATTTTTGCGTGTTATTTATCCATATTTATAATTTCATAGTATCAATACATATTTACTTTCAAAACAGGGTTTACCGCGTGACGTGAACGTGCATACAGGAAAATCCTCACAGCAAGATTATTATATGTCAAGTAAATCTAATGTGTAAGGTAATGTAACGACGGTTCTTTTCAAAGCAAATGACTCAATACTTCTTACAATATTTACATCATACATTAAAGTGAACTAATTTGACTAATCATTATAATTAAGTTAATTATCTCCTACTAACAAATAACTGCTTTAATCTAATCTCTAGAATATTAAGAAACAGTTCGATCGCTTTGATGAATCCAGAAATAAATTAATTCTCAAAAGGATTACCAATGTATTAAACAAAAAGAAATTTATACGAATAGATTTGAATAAGAACCAGGTTCGAATTCTGCATATGTAAGAGAAACAATAGCTGACTTTACTTTAAAATGAAATTATATCTTTATTCAGTTTTGCTGTCCATAAAAGAAGATTTTACCTTTAACGTACGTAAGAATAAGTAAAGCGCGCAAGGCAGAGGTAGAGCGAATCGATCAGTCAGACAGACGTCAACCCCCGCCAAACGTCCTTTCTGATATGGCGGTCATTAGTGGAGATAAGAAGAAGGCTTATCGCTCAGGGTCGGGCTAATTTGAAACTGAAATGGAAAACAAAGATCCTAGGGTGTCTAGAACGAACCCGATATATACAAGCATGAAGCAGGGGAAGGTAAAGGGGCGCCATCATATAAGTATAACATAAATCCCCTTATGATTTACTCGAAATCATAAATGTTATATAATTAATAGTAATAATCTATGGCAATCTTCTTCTTTTTAATTCCATATGGTATTTAGCTGGGATATCACATTCGTGATGTTCTTTTAAGGGCAGTATTACATTGGATCGGCAATATTATGCACAAATTGAAATGTAAATGATGTACCTTTCCGAGGCCTTCATTACATTATTGGATGATAAATATAAAGCAACAAATTCAGAATTTCCCGAGTGACGCGTTGTTTCACCGGGGTCGCAGGCCGAGGTTGAAACATATGGGAGGGGCATTATATTATGCAAAACCGCGGTGGTCTTTTTTAAATGGTGACGTAAAGTGTTTAAAATTATACGCATCACATTTTGTTATGTTATTGGTTATTACTTAAAGGTACTATATCCCATTTGCAGGCCAAAAAATGAAAAGGTTAAATTCCAACGGCATTTGACAGACAATATTAATTTAGAACTTCCCTAAAAAAGGGGGCTTGAAAATGTCTTTAAGTGGGAATATAACGACTATTAGTTGTCGAATCGACTTAGGAGCTATAGAGCTAGTAAGTAATAGTCTGATTTTTCAGACCATTGTACCGAATGGTCCGTTTTATGCTGCGCAAAGATTCAATCGGTTTAATTTTGGCCATTACAAGAAGTGGGTTATTGATGTAAACAAATGCTCATGTACCCTTTACAGCTCATTTTATGTATGTTATTACCAAAGATGATAAAGCCAGTCAGTCACTCAATAGTGTCTGACAGTGAAGTCTAGCAAGTAAACGGGTTTCCTTGCATAATTTGAATATTAGGACACTGCTCAAGTTTAAATTTCAGAGATAGGACATACATAACATATTCATAATTCCTGCAAAGTTCTGCAGAATTTGATGTTGGCTGCAAAAGGGACATAGTATCTTTAACTCAAAGCTCAGTGAATACGCGCAGGACCTTTGTTGCGCGCAGTTACCATTCATTTACACGTAAAACCGCGGCGTTTTTTTCTTCATATTTGAACGAGACCTAAGCTAATTTCTGTTATATATAACTGCATATTCAACACACAAGAAACAGTATGCAGCTCATTAAAAACGTAAATATTCCATCCTACCAGGTTCCAAGTAAAGAAATCATTCCCAGAGATAACCTTATCCTTCCATTTACCCATCCCACCCCTGCACATAATTAAAGCTCTCTCTCTCTCTCTCCCTTTCCCCTTCCCAGTATATCCTTATATTACATGCTTTGAGCAGATGCAAGTGATCACATGCCATTTGAGACAATGATTGAGTAGCTCTGATTGATGGAGGTAACTTAGATGGCTGACTAGCCAGGATCTAAAAAGTCAGTAATTGCTTTCTAAAATAGAAAACAAAATTAATGGAAAGCATCCATCTACACATGTGATTGTTTGGAATAAGGCAGGAAAACGTAACGCGACGCAGCTGGTACATACTATCTCAGACCACGGTTCAAACCGTACAACTTAACTGCGCTGAATGAAGAAAAAAAATAACAACAGTGTTGCAATTACAAACCTAAAGGGACCATAACTGTATATTGAATTGAAAAAGCGAGCATGAACGAATTGCAAAAGTCCGAAAACGCACGGATATGCACATAGTTCTCGATGAACATGCCTAAGAGATTCCCGGGGAAGGACGGAACCAACTGAGAACGATCTTATAACGAATTCAAAACGACTTCATAACTGAACCAGAGCAAATGCTGAACATATACAAACGATCTTTTATTAACCACTAACGACGATTTAGAATTTGAAGTTTCAAAATAAAATGGAAAAAAAAATCCCCGCAGACCCTAATGCCATATATTATAACCAATTTTAAAGTAAATAAATAAATTTAAAAAAACAAAAACTCTGCCCAAATCAAATCAAGCATGAATAGGAGAAATAAGTTTGATTTCATTTATCCATTTGAAGACATATATGTTCTATGGTTTCCTATCGCAAATACTTATATTCAAGTAGTAGAATCGGAAAATTTGGCTGGCAAAACTAAATTTAAAACTTTTATTTTAAAACTATGCAAGAGGGACAAATAATTTATGACTATTAAATTTGATTTTAAAAATAATACATAATTGAAATTGCTTATTCGACACATTATATTTTTCTTTCCTCGTTTAGTCTTCTCTATACGTGTCAATTTGCATGAACTTTTGTACCAAAAGCTTGTACAACTAAACAATTTGAAATCCGTTGTGCTTTTTATCTGTCACTCTGTTTTGGCGTGTTTCCTCCTCCTTCTCTCTCTGTATCTCAAACTTGGTTAACTAATTTATTAACCAATGTTGTGTAGCTATTAACCAATATTGTGACTGGATATGATTTTTTGGTAATTTGTAAATTCATTATTGAAATTCCTGGTAGAGAAAAACAAATTTTTAAAATTTCTCTTGTTTTTTCTTTTGAATTCGAATGCATATCACTGGATGTAGCTTCCATTCTAATCATCCATTTCATTACTATGATTTTATATAACGAATCCTCTGCTGCATTAATTGTCCCTTATAGGGATATAGTTCCTCATTTTTTCCAAGGATAGACACGTGACTTCCTCAAATGCAAAGGGGAAATAAGTATTGTCGCTAAGAATACTATCTGCTTTCGACAGGGAAGAATGCTATTCACTGAAATGTATTAGGTCTACATGACTGTGCTATGAATATTACATAGAGCAAAAGAAAGGTATCAAGTTTACTGCACACTCATGATTAACTTACATTGTTATGAAAAGGCAATCGCTTATAATAAATACATAGAAATAAAATAACAGTTGGATATGTAACTTACCTAAACGCCTAAGAATCTATCCTTTGTACAAATCAATGGTTCTTTGAAAAATGATGATCAAATCAATGAGACATACCTATAAAAACCTTGTGTTTAATACTAATACGTATACCCCAGTCACGCTGTTAAATCAAACAGACTTTGAGGCAATTAAGTGCAATATTTCCTCTAAAACTTGATGATCATACCGATGGTGAAAGGGTCAACTGCTGTTCAGACGACATGATTGTCTAAACGAGAAAGCGTGTGTGTAATTTACAAGAACCGAGGCAGGAATAAAGCATTTGATTGAATTGCGTGTAACCGGCAGCCACCCCACGACTTATCTAAATTGACTTGTCTATTTTGAACTCAGCAAACAGACTGGGAACAAAAGCGAAATCCGTACCATAAATCAACACGGATGCCTTTAGTAAAATTTGGAACAAACGATTTTTTTTCCGGGTGAAACAGTGTAAAAATACACGATCTTGACTGGTTGTGTACAGCGCCCATGTATGGTAGAAACGAGAGGGCAAATATTAGCACTTGATGAGAACACGTGTTTATTTGTTTGCCACTCTTGAAAATAGAAGTTAATGCAATAGCTGTTTGTCATTTGATTTAAATTAGTGAAAGGTAGCAATATAAAGATGAGACTATAATTAGAACCAATGCTTTGTATTATTTGAATGCGTGGTTAGATCATGGATGAATGACGTTGATGAAACGGTCGACATTTCATACGTTTACTTCTGTTCAAGTGGTTAGTCTCTTCAAAAACAAAATAATAAAAAATTACCCGCAATAGGATCAAGCATAATTATATACAAATCGAATGTGTATCAGGACCATCATACGTGAATCATGATTTTTCTCTCATTTTTTTATGTGGTACTCTTTCCTATGAGCTACAAATTTAGGAATTATTATAGAACTTTGGCTATTGAATGATATCAGAGTTTAAAAATAGAGTTTGCCTTTTAAATGCATGAAAATTTGATTATGACAAAAATGTGAACACAATTTATGTCTCTCTTTAAATATGATTTTTTTTTTCCCTGTTAAGTCGAAATGTAAGTTTTAAATCAAGTTTTTAAAAGAGTCCTTAGAAAAATAAACTTGATAAACGTCATTAATATATTTTTTTGTAATACTAAGACAGTAAAACAGCAGACACCATGACAGACAGCCCCAGTCCGTGTCATTATAAACACTCAAACAAGAATGAATGTTCATATCAAATGGTTTGACTCCTTCGAGATCATACGAAATCAGAAAGAGGTATTTAAATACATGTATAAACGACCTATGGAATGGTAAGTTTGAGACAATGCCATGACCGTTACCTTTTCATTCATTATTTCTTTATTGAATACGAGTAGATGCGTAGAATCACTTGGCATGTTAGCATGAACTTTTAAGCTTAAATTTTAGGAAACAGATGGTATAATGCAATTACACAATGCCATTAACTTATAAGCGAATTGTAGTGTAAAATAATAAGGTTCATTTGCAATGGAACATTCCGCTCAAATAATAATAATAATAATAATAATAATAATAAAATGGTGCTTTTAAAGCGCTTTCCACCGAAGGGAATATTGAGAAACTCTAGGATATGTTTCCAGGAGAGCTACTTCATTATAGTCACCACTATGCAAATATTGGTTCAATACAATACGGCCCACCGAAGACAATTTACAATAACATGTTTTACCGAGCAATGTGTGTGTTCCAAACAATCACTCGTCATATGTGATGAGAGTTTACCAGAAGTTCATTTTTCTCTCATATAAAGTTCGCTTTTGTCTGAAGAGTTCAAATTGCATTTTCTCCACACAATCCCTAAAAGATCAATTTGATTGAATGTAGTGTTATAGTCCTCATCAGCTAAGAGGGTTGCGCTAAGCTGATGGATCATGTAAGATGGAAACATACGTAAACTTCCAAATTGCTGTTTGAAATTTGAAAGTGAACTTAAATAAGGTGTGGAAAATTATCTACATGCAGATCCCTTGCTCGTGGTTTCAAATTACCCATTTTATATGTGTTTTGTAACTTATGTCTTATTTTAAATAAACCGATTTTTATTGCATTTCTTTTCTAAATCAGAAACATGTTCACACTCTGGTAATCGAGTGATTTGAAAAGAGATGCCCAGATCATGGGCTCTATCCTTGTAGTATTAGCATCTTGTCCGTGATAATGGATTTTGCAATGGATTCTTAAGTACATAATGATGGCAACCAAATTGTATCAACCTTTCCTTCACTAAGAAAGATACATTAGCTCACTACAATAGCTCAATTTCAGAGGTCTTCTACTATTCTTAAATTGTGACATGCATCTCCATGACTAACCGAATTATACATAATGGATGTGCGTGTGTTATATATATATATATATTGTTGATGTACGTTTAGTTGAAATGAATTAAAGCAGTATGGAGGCTTTTTGTTTTCAACTCTAGTTCATCCTTTAAGATCTGTCTGTTTACACACAGAACTTCATGGTTGCCATGGCAATATGCCATGTTGCATTTGTAGATGCATCACGCTTTTTGTTCTAGGTACGAGAAACGAAACGAAATCTAAATGTCAAACAGTCTGGTATACGTTTAGGTAAAAAGTACATATCGTCTTTTGTAATCATCATCATCATGACCATGAACATTATCATCACCATCATTACCATCGTTGTTGTCATAGAAATAGTAATCATCATCTACCGTCCTTTTTCCCTTCTCCCTTTCTCTCTCTCTCTCTCTCTCCCTCTCTTTCTCTCTCTCTCACGTTATTCTCTCTCTCTTCTCTCTCTCTCTCTCTCTCTTTCTAGCTCTATCCATTATTTCTAGATACATTTGCTTTGCTTCCCAACAGTATATCTCAAATTCCTTTCACCCTTTCTCACTCGGCCTATCTAACCCTTTTTTCATATTTCTAACCCTCAAAGCTTGCATTCCTCCTTTGTCGTTTTTTTTTCTTCAAATCCTTTGTTGAACTACCTCAAGATTTTATTGAAAAACAATCCTTATCACTGTTCGCTTCTTTAACATTTTTGTTTACAGTCAGCAGTCTTGACTAACATGTTAATATTAGGTTTATTTCATTACATTATTCTGAAGATATGACAGTTTAATACCTTCATGGCATACAATGATTCTTTATAGTACGCAAACTACTTTTGCGGTATTACGTCACACTGTATATTCATGCATTACCCACCCCACCCCCTTCACATTGACCCAACATACACGAATCTTTATGGATGAAATACCAAAATGATACTTTCGTGTACTCACCCTTACTTTTATTTTCTCCTTGTTTCTCTCTCTCTCTCTAGATGATATTGCTTGATCAGTTTTAATCCATACAGCTCATCTGGGGAGAGAAAGAATAACTCAGTTTTATGGTCTACTCTTAATCCATATCAACTATTTTAACCCCCCAAAATAGTTTGACATAGAATTACGATAAAGCATTACTTCATCAAATAATGAAGATTGTGTTAAAATACAAAATGGCTAAAATCATTTTAAATAGCTTATAGAGGCTTACTTCATTCCATCGGATCGGGTTGTCGGGTTACGACGAACTTTCGTGAATAATCTATCCCTAATTCCCCCGAAGGGTCGGGTGAAACGTTTGTGAAATACACCCCTGTTATATTGGACCCAGTTTAATTGACACTTTTTGACAACCTAAATCAAATCTACGAAAACTCGCGTCTCGATCCGACACTTTTTAATAAGAGATAAAAAGGTTCGTAAAAAGGCTGGCACTCGACAATTCCTTATTATGAGCATGTTTTCAAAAAATGTATATATATATACAAAAAGATTAACCTTAATATATCAAGGGCCATCTTTGACAAAAATGGGGGGGTTTATTAGATTTACCCTTTCGTGAATATGGGGACATTATTTTCACAAAATATTGTGTAATCCGACATATTGTCACATCCGACTTTTCGTGAATATAGGATTATGTGTTCACGAAAGTTCGTATAACCAGACAACGCGACCTGATGCGAAGACCTATGGAATTTAACTTTCTGTATACGGCTTATTTTCGCCGTATACAGATGGTTAGATCATGAGACCTTGCCAAGAGCCAGAAGGGCTTTCAATATAATCATAACAATAATCGTTACATTGATAAAACTATAATAATGATAATAATAACAGTAATAGTACCGATAATGATTATAATAATATTTATTATTATTATTATTATTATTATTATTATTATTATTATTATTATCATCATTATATTCGTTTATAGCAAATTTCAGGAACCTAGGCCCTCCCAATGCGCTTTATAATTAGCCATTCACAATCGATGGAAACACTTAACAAAAAGATAAGATATTACTTTTTTTGTTTTAATCTTCGATGGTACGTTATTCCGCCTCTAGTAGACTACAGTACGGCGTGCATTAATGATAACAACCTAGAATAACAGTAACAGACAGATAACCGGTAATTACAGGTAAATATTAGTGAAGTGCACCTTCTTTTGTGAGCTCCATGACTAAAAAACTAAAACATCTTACAACATGAGGATTCACTGGGATGTGCAAAAAAAATATATGTATATATCTGCTAGTCTTGTATCAAGACCACGTTGATCGAAAGCATGTGTATAAAACAAAAATGTGTACTATTTGATTATTTTCAAAGAGTATGGAAACTTTGATTCTTATACATGATTGAAACAATGCCAACAGCAAATTGTAGGCATTTTACATACCTCACTCATATATCACACAATCTTCTAGGAAAGAACCGGTAAGTTGAATCATAATCAGGAGTTTATAGTGACACGAAGTGAGGCTTCCTCAAACATGGTCGTTTTCGTTACATTAAAGGTATACACCAGTTTTGGAAACGCCCCCTCAAAAATGAAATGGAAGCTCTTATTACCAATCATGTGAAAGAATATGTTTTAACTAATACGTGATGATACAAATTTTGCAGGGAAACCGCCTACTAATTGATATATTTGGTAAATTATCATATCGATCCGGACCGGATAGATATCGCGATCGCGTATATAGTCCCATATACACCTTTCTGTGTACAGTGCTTGTAACTTTACCAAGACTGGGCCAAATTTCTTATTATTTTGATGATTCCAGAACCTTGCAGTACACACCAATACTTATATGCTCGATGATCAACTTTTTCTGATCGATTCCACAACGTTTCTTTCACAATGCAATCGCATGACCAGAACTGGTCTATACCTATACCTATACCTCAGTTTAATAAAATTTGGAGTGGACTATAAAAGATTATTATTTAATCGGTACATTCAATCTGTCTTAAGTGGCTCTTAACAAGTATTGTTAGACAGCACAATTACAGCACATCATCTTAAAGTCATTGGTGACATGAAAACATGTGACGGTTCAAATGAAGAGACTAGCTTCACACTTTCACATTATATCAAGCGTTACAAAAGTGTCAAGTGGCAATGACATATGACCTGTACTGACTTTGAACCCGATCTATATAAACTAAACCAGATGTTAGCTGAATGAGTGATGATCTAAGAATAAAAAGGCTTGTCATCTGGGAGAACTTTACAAACACGTACACAAATATAGGTAATATTTTGCTCCTTATATACATGTTATAAGCCTTCAGCATCTTTTCACCTTTTAGGCAACTTTCAAACGGGGAAATGATTTCAAAAATGTGTTTTGCAACATATTGAGTACACTGTGCGTCTGTTCTGTTTGGTATTTCCATTGCCTATCGTCATGAGTTTTAATCAAATGATGGGTATAAAATGAGCTCAATGAGTTTCAAGCACTTTGACGTATGTCAGGAATGTCATGTTAATATCAGTACCAGTTGTCTCTGTTTACATGCCATATATCCCTCTTTAGAAGCAGACAATGTGGGGCAAGGCAACGTGTGTATCATATTGTGTTAGTATTTGAGTATTCTCTCTTTCATTATTCGGTGACCGGAAACAGTCGCTTCTAACGACATATAGGATTTGCCACATCAATTAAGATGTGGAAAAGACTGACTCTTGTTTTTTGGGACGTTATGGTGTCATCAAGCCTGAAGTGTTTTATTTTAAGACTTCAAGATGATTAATTCCTTCAATCCTTTGAGATGTTTGATGCTATCCCGCCTAGAGGGAGATTAAAAAACAAGCGATAGCATAGGAGATAGCATCAAACCATTATCATTTTCAAGTCTGAAACTTGACCGCGTTATTGCGTAATCGAGGAGACTGCATGTGTCTCCAAGTCAGACAATGGACTTTATATATGTGTTGACTCGATTACAATATATTCGTCTTTATTTCTTTTAATTCACTGCTAGAAGAAGTAATAGATATATGTTTATTTATGTTTTCTTTTAGGAGAACGACAAATCTTTTCTTTTAAATGATTTTCTAACAGAATGTTATTAAACTCAGACTTGATTTCCCATCTCCCTGAATTTATTCCAACAGAAATTAATAAATTGCACACAAGTAAATTTTTGATGGACACAGATGCACATGTACACGCGTCCAATTAATCTAGTTTCCTCATTAATCGTACGACATTCAATTTAGACAGTCTCATTCATTCGAATAGATATTATGGCGTTTCTGAATCAAATACGAGACAAACCTTGCGCATCCTGTCTGCCTATGCCCTTTATGAGGAATGTTTTACATAACTTCTTTACTTATTCTAAAAGATACATTCATATGAACGTCTACCTTTAATAACACGTTATTACAATTAAGACGCTTTCCAATTTTAGACTCGTTTTAATGTAGTGAGCGCGCTGAATACTGTCATCTTTATGATCATAGCGTACCTTTCTTAGCTCGACCCTTTCCTGTACACTCGAATATAATAATCGCCTTCAAACTTGTAGCGCCAGCGTTTAAAATTGAAAAATTACGTTATGGAATATGCTTGGCTCACGTTACGAGATTGTTGAGACTCTCTTCAGTAATTTAATTAAGGTTTGGGATCAGTTGCCAAGATTTTACCAGGTTTTTTATTATTATTTTTCGTTCTTATCATAATAATATGGACGGCGGGTAGATGTACAGCAACAGGTGAACTAAATAAGCGGGTGGGTTATCCTCACATGCGTACAACATTCAGAACCAATGTACCTAATATCCTTTCTGTCAAGAAATGTCAAGAAATTAAGCACCCATCAAAATAGGATTCATATTCAATAATGTATTCATATTCAATATGTATTAAACATATGAAATTGTAAATTCTTTGCTTTTATTTTCTCAATGTGATAAAAGCAAAGTCATGCTTCATATTAGATCGTATAGTATAACGAATTTAATTTTGTCGACCGGCATAATAACCTTCTCTGTTTTAGTCAGAAATATGAGAGGTGGATCCAAAGCATATTGGACTGATAAAATATGACAGCAGGTTGCATATTGACCCAAGGCACCGCTAGGTATATGGAGCCGTTTTAAACCTTTGAGAAACTCATCCAGAAGGAGTATAGGTAATAGATAGAATGCTGTACATCGTGATGACAACGAGAGGGCTATCTCGAGAAAAAAAAATCACAGTAAATAAGCGATTGCTTTATAACCATGTATGAGATTCTAGTCATGAGTAATTTGAGTTAATAGATTCTTTTAGAAATAATCTTCAGGTTTGTTCAAAAAGAGCGCGCTGCTTTTCTTGTACGTTTAATTGAATGGCAACTGCGCGCAACAAAGGTCTTGGGCGTATTTAATGAGCTCTGTGTTATAAGATACAGACATGTAAAACGTATTATAGATAAATTGTCTGCTTTGGGAGGCATGGCTGTTTCTATAGGCTCAAGGGGTCATGGCAGGATGCAACGTCCCCGAGAGCCAGTATAGAAACAGCCATGCCTCGGATATTAAAATAGTCCATATATCTTTTATATACCGAATATACACAAAAATCTACAAAGAATTCTTGCCTTATCCTTTTCTTGAGCAAAGATTGGTTAAAACATCACAGAAAATCTGAGACACTGTCTGTTAATCTTCGCTGGAAAGTTGCCTGAATGTTACGATCATTCGGGAATCGCACACGTTAAAGTTACTATGTCCCATTTGCAGGCAAAAAAATGTAAAGGTTAAATTCCAACGGCATTTGAAAAACAATACTAATTTACAACTTCCCTAAAAAAAGGGGGGGCTTGAAAATGTCTTTAAGTGGGAAGTTAACGTTATATTAGTTGTCGAATCGACTTAGGAGCTATAGAGCCAGTAAGTAATAGTCTAATTTTTCAGACCATCGTACCGAATGATCGTACGTTTATGCTGCGCAAAGATTCAATCGGTTTAATTTTGGCCATTACAAGAAGTGGGTTATTGATGTAGACAAATGCTCATGTACCCTTTACAGCTCATTTTATGTATGTTATTACCAAAGATGAAAAAAGCCAGTCAGTCACTCAATAGTGTCCGACAGTGAAGTCTAGCAAGTAAGCGGGTTTCCTTGCATCATTGAATATTAGGACACTGGTAACGTTTAAATTTCAGAGATAGGACATAGGACATACATGATATACAGGTGTATTCATAATTCCTGCAAAGTTCTACAGAATTTGATGTTGGCTGCAAAAGGGACATAGTATCTTTAAGCGACCAAATCTCACACACATTGTATGGTATCCGCGCTCGCACAAAGAAACTTTTTACACGTAAACAATTGGGATCTTAGGAAAAGGGCATCTTTCTCATGAACTATTGACCGTTACTGGCATTGCTCGTTTCTTTACGGGCATGGCTAAAATCACGGCTCCAATTTCGACCAATCAGATGGCTAGATTTCTAAAGTGAGGTATATAAAGTATATACATGTACCTCTCTTTAGAAATCTAGCCATCTGATTGGTCGAAAGTGAAGCCATGCCCCGCCTACCAGTCAATAGTCCTTTAAAAAGTGCCCTCGTACCCGCCTACCAGTCAATAGTCTTTTGAAAAGTGCCCTTATACTGCGATCCTCATTGGTTTACCTGTTAAAATTGTCTTTGTGCGAGCGGGGACACCAGACAGTGCTTTTTGTCTGCGATTCACTTTCAGCCATTTTCCAGCGAAGATTAACAGACAGTGTCTCAGATTTCCGTGATGTTTTAACCAATCTTTACTCAATAAAAAGATAAGGTGAGAATTCTTGGTAGATTTTTGATTCAATTCGGCATGTAAATGACATATCGACTGCTTTAATATTCGAGGTCCGGCTGTTGGCTCTCGAGAACGTGCACATCAACCAGGCGCACCTCGTGGTCATGGCAGGATGTGCCGTTCTCTTGAGCCTATAAAACAGCCAGGCCTCTCAAAGCAGTCGATAATCTCTATATTACGTCATCATAGCAAAAACCGCCTTATGACTAGTGAACTCCTAGAATTAAAAAAAAGAAGCTCACATTGCTGTTTCAATCATATGGACAACAGAGAACATTATCAGCTCATAATGCCCGTTACACAATCATGAGGCGTCATTATGATTACATTACCCAAACATTTGGAATGCATTAGATAAAACATGAAAAGAAACCTTCACTTTGAATAGATTTAAATCACTTGTTAAAAACTTTAAAAACAGAATTCTTACTGATTTAATCTCATATTTTCACTTGTCATTATGTATTCACTTTTTGTTAGGTCACTGACACACAGCGCGCCAAAGACCGTGCCAGGCAGGGACGCAGTCCAACGTCAATAAAATGATTCCTAACGTATAGGGCATCATTCATTCAGGTCAGGTGTCTCTCAGGGTATAATTTTCAACATGTTCAATGTGCCGTTTAACGATATACAGGCATATACAAGGATATACAAGCTTCTAAATAAAGAGAACGGGCCTTGACGCAGTATAGGAACAGACGCACCTACTTGACGACGTAAGTGGTACGATTACCTTGCCCAAAGTTTCAAAGTCAAATATCTCTCTCATTGAGGAGGAAGAGTAGAACCATATTTATATTCAATAACATATTTCAAATACAGTCACGATAAATATCTTATTTGAGGAATTGTTAAGGTGGTCCAATAAAATGGACAACTCGTCTGCAACAGGCATTGTGGTTCTGCCACGTACTGGCGTTCTTATAAGAATGTACAAGTCACCAGACGAATTTCATGGTCTCAGCTGTTCGATTTCCTTTCTGGACATGCAAAAAAGAAAAATTGTATTACAGTAACTCGGTCATCTGGTTAGCTTACGTAACCTACTTTGTCTAAACTAAGATCTACGTTTTCTCACTGCGTCTTCACAGCGTCCCCCCCCCCAACCCTATGAGGCCATCCGGTGTTTTGTGAATTCCAGATAAATGACAAACGTTAAGAATGTGTATTTGCTGTCAACATTTTAAAGGTTCATCAATCATTTAATGGAGCTATAGCACTTCGTTTCAATCGCATCATGTGCTAAAGTAATGGGGCTAAAAGTAATTTTAACTGGTTTCTTTCTAATGAAATAGTATTACTATGCTCACTTAATAGATTATCGATTATTTTATGTGGAAAACGCCCAAGATAATAAAAGAATGATACCTCCACCTACAGAATCTTTGACCATTTTTTAACCAGTTTTTGTGTTTGTCTTTGGAAGGTAATTTATTTACACAAAATAGCACAAGCGTTAATGGGTTATTCAGTCAAGATAAATATGATACCGTAGAATTAGAATAACTGAAGCAGGTTCTGTATGTGAATAAAAACACTGCCTGATTGTCCATGGTATAAGCTTCATAGTCTCCTGTTCCTCTGATATACAAGACTATGAAGTTGATTTTTTTTTCGACGTGTGCACTAGACAAGGTTAGGTTTTCATATTCACTTGCTATATTGAATTCTAGATAAAGGTTCACTAAATGTCAAGGGAATCAATATTGAAACGTCAAATATGTAGGTTTTTTCATTGAAACGCAAATGAAATTAAACATGCCCCCTGAATTCACTCAAGTTTAGACATGCTCTCTCTAAACAAAAGATAGGATTCGGATATTCAAGCCATTGTATATCATAGGATTTTTTTTCTTTAACCAAATCAATACTTAACTTAACATTTTCTTTGAATGTAATACATTTTTCATAAAATAGAAACATCGCTTCATATTTTCAATACTCATTTTCTGTTCTCTCTCTCTCACTCTCCATCCCCTCTCGATTCTCTCTCTCTCTCTTTTTCTCTGTCTATCTTTCTGTCTGCCTGTCTTTCTCTCTCTCTCTCCCTCTCTCTCTCTCTCTCTCTCGATCTGTCTTTCTCTCTCTTTACCTCTCTCTTTACCTCTCTCTATCCGTCTCTCTATTTCTCTGTTTGTCTCTTTCTCTCTCTCTCTCTCTAATAACTTTGTCTTTGTTTGAGCTTGAGCAGGGAAAGCTGAAAGAAGCCGCCTTATTTCGAAGAGATCGGCGTAAACAACTTGTCATTGAAGGTAAATTGCGCCTTGTTTATCTTGCTCATTGGCGATCACCTTGCATACAAATCTACCGTCTATGCTACAGGCTTCAACAACCATGCTATATCAAGGCGTTGCGTTTTCCCCTACTTAACTGAAGAACACCTTATACAATTTGAGGGCGTTTAATCAGGAGAAATATAATCATCTTTAAAGGGGGGGTTGTACATTGATATATATTTTTTTGGGGGGGTTCGGTCAAATTCTTATTACATTCAAATAACCAATTCGCTAATTATTCAAAAAGATTACGTGAAATTTTAATTGTAAATATTCATAACCTTTCTACATAATCGCATTTTGTCTCAAAATTTCATCATTTTTTTTTTTCTGTCTTTGCCTTACACAATCAAATTTGTTAAAATAATGGATAGCTCATAACGTAAATCCATCTCATTAATCAATATTTATAAGAGTAACAGCGTTCAAATCGGACTTTACCTAGAGGTCGAAAACTTAAAACTATCCCACCTGTAGGACATGCACCTCTTACACAATTCACCTGACATTATAACCCGCACAACATTGTAACTTTGGTTACGTGATGGAGTAGCTTGTGACCACATTCATCATTAAATGGTGACTCGTGAAAATAATTAGCATTGTAAAGAACGATGAGTATCTTTCATGCCTTGCATGTCATAATACGTTCTAATATAATATCTTATATATTGCAGTAAAAGTGTTTTCCCCCAAATAGGTGTAGCTGTCAGCATTTTCACTACAGGTAGTAATTTTGAATAACTGCCATATTGCTATTAACAGTGAATTTATTTGTCAACCTAAATGGCGTCAGAATATTGCCTTTAACTGGTTATATAGTCAATTTAAAAAACGAAAGAAATATATGGGATAAATTAATGGAAAGGTTAGAGCGTTTTAAAATACGCTGTAGCTGTGAAAAGGTTATAAATATACAATGCAGACAGGTCTACTTACGTCACAGAAGTGTGTCAAACTTTCATAAAATTTACACCATATTGTGTTAGCTCAACGGAGAGTAAAACTGATGGCCTGATATTCCGTCTTCACAACAAAGTCCATTTTTACAATGTGGATTTTCAAATAGGGTATTCTATACTATCAAAGATCAAAGATGGTAAAGGAACAAGATAACAGAGGAATCTAAAAGCGCTCAAAAAAGTATTTAACAATGAATAAAATTTAAATTCAAAGTTTATTCAACTCTCTTCATAAAAACATTTAAAACATACAAGTACAGAATGGAATGATTAAACAAAAAATAAGATAGTGATACAAATTACAATGGCAATTTATAAGAGAAAAGAATGAATGAAAAGCAATAATATCCTTTATATACCCCACGCTTTTCTCCCCCTCCCCCTTTCCTTTTCTCTCTCTCTCTCTCTATCTTTCTCTCTCTATCTCTCTTTCTCTCTCTATCTCTCTTTGTCTCTCTCTCTATCTCTCTCTCTCTATCTATCTATCTATCTTAGTGGACAAGTCTCCGGTCTCTAAACTATAAGGTACGGGGTTCGAATCCCTTCAGCAGCAATGATGCCCTTTGGCAAGATATTATTCTGCCTTTGCCATACTCAACCCATGTGAGGTAAATGTCTGGCAAGAATTAATTCCTTATAATGCTCTTGAGCGATGTAATGGCAGCCGTGCTAAAGCCGGGGTAATGATAATGGAGCGGTAAGAGTGGCAATGTACCAGACATGAGCACTATACAAGATTCCACTGTTATCATTATTAACTATAGGAAGAGAAACATGGGTGCTAACTAACAAAAGTCACAAATTATTGGAGATTGGTTGTTTATTCAAACTTTGGTCCTATTAGAATGAATAAAAGACGAATTGTACCAAAAAAATCCATTCCACCTATTCTTGTTATACGTAATAGATACAGAAATGATATATTTACTTGAATTAAAAAGTATTTTCACTATATGAGCAGAAATGAATAGGGATATTGCCATAAAGTATGTATGCTAGGGTTGGGATATCAATCTCTCTTGGGAATACGAATAGTGTATATAGAGACATTATCATAATGTGATTTGTGTTACACAATACGGTTTATCATTATCATTATTATTATCATTATTATTATTTTTATCATTATTATTATTGTTATTATCATTTTTATTATTATTTATATTATTATCATCAACATTATCATCGACGTTGTCGTCGTCATGTAAACAACACTTCACAAACTGGTCCTTACTGTCAAACACATTGTGATACATTAATAGCCGCAGAAGGGTCCACAGAGTTTTTACATGCCACTACGCAGTGTTGACAACATGATCACTGACGATAGTGTGGTTCTCATTAAACACCAACGGTGTGGTATTTGGAATAGGTATTTGGGTACGTTTAAAGTACGTTCAATTTCTAGGTAAACTCATTTATTTCATTGAATTGATAATGTTACATGTAATTTTGTTTTATTCATTATTCTATCCATTGATCTTTATCATCTTTAACAACCAGTAAAATATACAATCAAAGCAATTGCTATATTTTAATAGAAACCGAAAGATGTGATGTTTGTATTCACACAAATAATCTAATATACGTGTATATGTTTTACCAGGTAATGTAACTCTTAAGTATTACATAATAAAAGAAGTTAATTTTAGACGTGCGTGTGTATATTAAGTAACAATCGATAGTGTTAATAAATGCTATTCGTCCAGAGGGCTTTCACCATGTCGCCTCTGTAATTAAGTCATTTTATCCTCGAGGACTTTAAATAGAGTTATTTGTAGTTGATGGAAAGCACATGCTCTTAAGTGTATCATAATTGGGGCCATGAAGCTCGTATACAGTGTATCAAACTTCATTATAATGCTCTATCATCACCATCTCCTTAGGGTGAACGCATTTCTCTCACAAAGTAAAGATCATGATTATGGAGACATTCCATCATATGAGCCAACAATGGTAGAAGTAATAGTAGGAATAGTAGTAGTAATAATAGTAGTAGTAATAGTAGTAGTAGTAGTAGTAGTAGTAGTAGTAGGAATAGTAGTAGTAATAATAGTAGTAGTAGTAATAGTAGTAGTAGTAGTAGTAGTAGTAGTAATAATAGTAGTAGTAGTAATAGTAGTAGTAGTAGTAGTAGTAGTAGTAGTAGTAGTAGTAGGAATAGTAGTAGTAATAATAGTAGTAGTAGTAGTAGTAGTAGTAGTAGTGGTAGTAGTGGTAGTAATGGTAGTAGCAGACGTAGTAGTAGTAGTAGTAGGATTTGTGGTAGTATTAGTAGGAGTAGTAGTATATGAGAAGTACGAGTAGGAGTAGTATTGGTGGTGGTGGTGATGGTGGTGGTAGCAGTGGTGGTGGTGGTGGTGGTGGTGGTAGTAGTAGGAGGAGGGGTAGTAGTAGTGGTGTTGGTGGTGGTGGTGGTGGTAGTAACAGGAGTAATAGTAGTAGTAGTAGTAGTAGTAGTAGTAGTAGTAGTAGTACAGTAGTAATAGTAGTAGTAGTAGTAGTAGTAGTAGTAGTAGTAGTAGTAGTAGTAGTATCGTGCAGGAAGTTTATTTTTCTTGACGCTCCAAATATAAAAGCTTCGCTTTTCGAGTCTTTACCTTCTTCTACCTTGCGATATTTACTGTATTGTTAATAATTATGAAATGAATTTCTGTTTAGGGCCTACCGTTTATCAGAGGGATATGTGAATTAACATTCATTTCAGCTTGATTTCTTATAATGTACTATATACATTTAAGAAAATACGTATGTGTACATAGTTGTTTATAGTATGATACATGGAGGATTGATTATATACATTGTTTGCCTGTATGCATCATACGGCATGAATTTATTGATTGCATGTATACGCTATAATACCTATATACCTGTATACTAAGTATATAAATACACGTATTTAGCAGTGCATGTATGAAAGTCAAACATTGGTTGCATGAATGTGAACACACAACCATACATAACCAGACATCGCTTACATATATGACGATACATCAAGGTAGCATGTATGTAACACATTTAATGTTAACTCCATCTTTATATCTAAGTAAATATAGATAACATTTATAATGATAATACGACTAATAATAGAAGGGCGTTTTCCTGAATGTGTGTTGGTTGATTTGCTGGACAACGAGAGAGAGAGAATAGCTTTTGGAGGGCTTAGACTTCCTATAGATTGAACTGACATGTATGCATGAATGAGAAACAAATGAGGCGAAGGATGAATGTTCAGATCTGTTTCATTTACATAATTCCTAATAGAGACAGTTACTTCCTGTGGATCCGGAAAAAAACGCTCTCTCTCTCTCTCTCTCTTTCTCTCTCTATCTCTATCCCTATCTAATTATCTATCATCTGTCTGTCTCTCATTTAACTCTTCTGCGTCCAGAAGTTAAATGCGTACATGTAATACTTAAGTTTTGTCATTGGAAGGTAAATGGCAGTCTTTTACAAACGAGTGTTTAAATGAAGGACTAAACAATGCTGTACTCTATGTTTCTTTACTGTACATACATATTGAATGAATGATAATATGTGTAAACATATCCATTATGTTGTAATTGATGTATATGCTTTACTATTATCGTGATTATACTGTAATGTTATTAGACCAATTGTTTGTATTGTTTTAGTTTACTTATACATGAAATTTCCTAAAGGAGTTCTGTTATGTATTTTGGCAGAAAAAGAATTATGTGGAAAATAAATGAAATGAAAGGAATATTAACTTATAACGGACGTTTTGTACTTCCTATAAACGTAATGAAAATGTTGTATTTTCTGTTATAATTATTACCGGTACCTCTATAATAACATAATGGAATAGATTTGGTGTGTATACTGATACATGATAATAGTCATGACGACTGTATGCATCTTAACGTCTACTAACTTTCAATTATAAATTGCCCTATACTTTGCATATCGTGAAATCAGATTAAAGGCTATTACATCTCATTCCAGACTGCACCTTTTCTCTTGTTTCTAATTTCAACTTGAAAAGCCTTCTTTCATAAAAAGAAGAAGAAATTTAAATAGGGATAAGAACTGCAGATTGTACTATGGCTATGAATTTGTAATGCGCATTTCTGGCTTACACACAATTTTCATGCTCGCTTGCACGGCGCAGCCTGAAATTTGCTAATACGTTGTGATGCAATAAACGCACAACTAAATGCATTAAACAGGTGATAACTAGCCTTAATAATTCAGCTATTAGCCTCAGTCATTTGATTACTGCGCCCCGACCTTGCATACAGAAATCAAGGGCCAAAATAGCTGGAATTTATCCACAGCACATGTTTGTGTGAAAAGAAGATGAAGGCGTCATCTGATATCGTTAAATACCAGTTAATTTGTGGATCGCTAGAAAACTACGTTTGACCTTTATCATATCAATCTTTTACATACAACTCTTTGCATTGACTTCCAGCTAAAATAAAGTTTAATCTTCTTGTTGTCTACAATTAAGCGTATATCACCAGCATTACTACATATATTTCAACTATTTCAGAAAACAAGATTAACTAAGTTCTATACATTAACATTACAAGATAAAAAGTAATATTTTAGTCTCAGACGAGGAAAATGTGTTTCCTTATGATCTAATATAAAAAAAGCCGTTAACGATGTAAAAATAAAATAGAATTCGAACAATTAAAGACAGACAGCAAAAGATAAAGTAAAAAATCTTGAGAGAAAGGGCCAGACCCCCAGGATGTTTTTTTGAGATTCATTTTATATGAGCATAAAACCTCATTCAGATAAACTGCCCTTAAAATCTTTCTTAAGTCTGAAAATCAATTTAGGCAGATTTTATCTCACTAAGACACGCCAATTTGTGATGCGATATCCGATTAGAAATGTTGTTACATTTCACTCTCATCATGTTCAGCCAATAGAACCACTCTGCATTGCTGGGAATTCCTCTAATATGTACTTCAAAAAAAGTAGAGCAATACACGAATTTGTACAAGCACAATTACAATAATTATAACCAGGTGCATAAACATATTCGGGCTCAAGGCAGGTTTGTAAAATAAACTGAGAATACAAAATGAGAAAAAACAATAATAGAATCTAAATCATGGCGACTTGAAGAGGAAACATTTCGATAACATAGACGGTTTTTATATCATAAGCAGTTTTTTAAAAATTGTAAAAAGTGGGTATATAATATTCATGGTCATATTGATCTATGGGTAGTGGATAATGACGATTAAACTTTGATAGGTGAGTAATTTTAGTCCATTTGTCGACAAAAATCTTGAAATAAATCTCCATAATCCTACAAGAATTTTGCTTGAGATATATAGTCCACACTCAGTATTTTGGGGGTTTTATCATACGATTCGTGGCATCCTTGTCCAGAAAAGTTGTGCTAACCGTGTGTCCAAGAGAGAAAATACCCCCTACGCTATTTGTAGTTCTATTTTAACTTTCACGTGAAATAAAATGGGGGCTAGCGTTAAAGCAGTGCGTGTTACGTGTGTTAACCCTAATGGGCCCTCGAGAAGTTAGAGATTGAGATAAAAGGAAAGATAAAGGTGGTCTCAGAATTGCGATTATCTTAAAAAGATAATGTTTTAGAGATGAAATGGCGCTCAGAATACCATCCCTGACAATTAACTATAATGATATTTTTAATTTAATATCCACGATACTATATTTATATGTATGTTTATGTGAACGCTTAGATCGCGAAAACTAGTTCTTAAATTATGAGTAATGCTATAACGTGCTCGAGTTTTTGTTGAAAAGACATGGGTTATCAGTGTTACAGGTCCTGTGGGCTTATGAAAATAGGGTGTACCTTTATGTTATTTTTACCTGTCCGGAGGGGCTGGGTCTTAAGGGGAAAGAACTAGTAGCAGAAAAATATATAGCTAACTAATCAGTCCAGAAGGTAGAAGAATACAAAATAATAAAGCTATAATGTGTTATCACTTATCTCAGGCTACGCGTTAAAGTGCGGGGGAAATGATTTGCATTAATTCACGGGTCACGTAGGGTCCGTGAGAGAGCATTATTTACTACTCGACTTGAGGAAACCAAAAAATGAATGCAAGCTTCATCACTGGCTAACCTCTTACTTTGTATCGAAAATGAATGACATGTGATTGACATTCATAATATTGAAGTTCTATTTACATTAATGGACTTTTAAAACGCACGGCTGTGGTGGCCATATCTGTGATGATGAGCGAAAATTATTTTTTATAGAGGGTGGGAATTTGGAAAGCGGGTCATTTGCATTGAATCTGTATGAGATACTTGACATTTTCTAATTCTTTATATTAAATTCATGAATCCATAAAAGGACCTGGTGTCTTGGAGAAAAAACCAAATTAATTTTGGGGGAAGAGACGTTATCAGCCTTGAAAAAAAAAATACCCAACCGCGAAAAATATAGCAAAGCAACCCAGCCAGCGGGGCAATAGGGGTAGAATGGGATGCTTCTCTTTATGCATTAGGTCCAATTTTGACTGTCACAACTATGGCGCCGCCAATTTACTTTAACGATTAGTGTGCGCTGATCGCCTCTCCCCCACGCCCCCATTTTCAAATCCTGGATCCGCCAGTGTATATAATATCTCAAGTACGTGCTCTAACAGAGTGCGATCTCAACCAATAATGATATAGCTGAGCATTGTGATTTTTTTTTCCCTGGTAATTTTGTTAATTATTTTTTGTTGTTAAATCAACACGTTAATGAAGATAGTGTATTTATTATTATTCTTTTCAGATAATGTATTTCTTCGAGTTGGGTGTCTGAAATAATCTTCTCTATGATTTTATATGTTCTTCATCTTGACGCATTACCATTTACATCCCAAGCTAGTTGAATATGGGCAAAGTCCCCTTTACTCAAATTAATATTGAAAGGTATAACTGTATTCTTTACTCACTGTCTGTCTGTCTGGTTGTCTGAGTCTGTCTCTGACTCTCCCATTTTGTCTCTCGCCCTCTCTTTCTATTTCTTTATGTTTACCTTTCTCCTATTGAGTCCCCTCTCCCATCATCTCATCCCGACACACGATTTCTCTCCAATATCTCTCTCTCCTTCTCTCTCCCTCTCTCTCTCTCCCTCCCTCTCTCACATCCACCCCTCTCTTTCTTTCTCTCTCTCTCTCTCACTCCCTCTCACTCCCTCCCACTCTCACACCATCTCTCCCTCTCTCTCTTTCCTGCTTTCTCTCTCTTTCCATCTCTCTCTCTCTCTCCCTCCCTCTCTCACATCCACCCCACCTCTCTCTCTCTCTCACTCCCTCCCACTCTCACACCCTCTCTCTCTCTCTCTCTCTCTCTCCTGCTTTCTCTTTCTTTCCATCTCTCATACACTCTTTTTCAAAGGTCTCGGGAGACTGTACTGCCGCATCGACAATGTCACTTAACCTACATCTAAGCCAATTATAGCTCCCCCTTGTTTAAATAGTTTTTACCAGGAGAAACAGGGAGATACTAGCACGATGCAAGTAATTCTTGCAAATACTGATTTAAAGAGAGACAGAGAGAGGACTTAAAATAATACAGCTATATTTGAATAAATAATCTGATTACAAAATGCCTGGTCCGTTATCATGATCGTTAAAAATGAAGCCACCAAAATTTCTCTTCAATATAGCTAATAATGGAATAGAACTCAACTTGTAATGCTTGCTAAAATCTATAGTGGGTATTCCCAGCGGAGAAAGCGAGAGAGATTTGTTCGAATTATCCCGCGTTAAAATGACAGCGCCATGGGCCACGCATTACTCCCTGTAACAATATTTAATCAGCGGCAGGATAATTGTTACGAGGGAATGAGACAATCTAAATAGACGTAAAGAATAATATCGTCTTCCACCAGCCTTGTCATATCCAATCGTTTGTAGCAGTCATCGTGTCGATAAGATAAGCATTCATCCGTTGTACTACATAAACATAGACTAATATTTATCTATTTGGACTAGATGATTGTGTTGGAATAAAATTATGTTGTATTTGGAAGAAAAAAAAGCAATATGATTTTCAGGTTCACTATGAGTCGCCTGATCCTCATCATACAAGTCAGGTCTATATTTTTTTCAATATCTTTGACATTGGTTCTCCGTCTAGTTTGATAAAAATAATCATAACTATTGGACATTGATCAAACACTGGACTTCAAAATCATTTTTTTCTTGTTATAAATCGTTTATAAACTATTCACACTGCATAGACATTCAGCTTTTTTTTAATATCATATACACAGTGTCTGGATAGATTGTTGATGTTTCGAACTGAGATCGGAATATTCTGTTATTTCAATGTTAGGTTAGCCTTAGCTTGAATCATAATAACACGACTTTAGGCTGTTGAGTCCTTGGTAAATTTCCCTACGATTCTGCACCATTGAATGCTAGCAAGCAGTAATGTCTATACACAAGGGTAGTAACATTACGAATGAGAAGGGTTATTATTTAATTATCACAAGTATTTATTCATACTGTCATTCGTAGTAAAACCAGTAGTAGCAGAGAAGTAGTATGTGTAGTAAGTGGTATTAATAGAAGTTACATTTATTGTAGAAATTCCAACTGAAGAAGAAGCAATAGAAGTAGTAATAGTTGTAGTAGCCGTAGTAGTAGCAGTAATAGTAGTAGTATAATTAGAAGAAGTAGAAGTAGTAGTATAAGTAGTAGTGGTAGTGGTAGTAGTAGTAGTAGTAGTAGAATTAGAAGTAGTAGTAGTAGTAGTAGTAGTAGTAATAATAGTAGTAGTAATAGTAGTAGTACAAGTAGTACTAGCAGCAACAGCAGAGTAGATGTTTAGTATCATTATCATTATCCATATCATTATCACTATTACTACATTAACAGTATTATCTTCATTGTTTCTCAAATGTAATGAAGGATATATTTGTTTTGTTTTTATTTGTTCTTTGCGAAGGCCTCTTTATGTTTCTTCCCCCTCCCCCATTCTCTCTCTCTCTCTCTCTCCTATTCTTTTCCCGTAGTCAACCCACCACACACGCTCATGAACACACGTACACGACTCAATTTTTCAATCCGTCGCAGATTTGCGAGCATTGTTCGATTAAACCTACACTCCCTGAAGTTTTGAAGACTGTTTAGATACATACCTGAACGAAATTGGGGAGTTGTAAGAAGTAGTGTGATACAGCCTGATAACACGTATTATCAACAAGTTTATCTCAAGAGCCTTATATAGCTCTCACACATGTTGCGTCTAGAGGGCTAGGGTACTTTTAACGATGGCGGATGGTTCATCATCAGCCTCGGGTAAACCCATCTATCTAGGTTATTTCTGAAAGTGACCTTTTGATAGTCAACTCATGTCTGAAAATCAACAACACTCATGTAGGGCTCAGACGCGCCCAGTAGTAAAGAGATCTTAGTTAGAGGAAATATCAGTAGGCATGAGTCTTTGCAGGAGTCAACTTTAAAATAAAAGTACGAGTCGTGGTAAAAAATATAAGGAGTAGCTTCAGCAGCAGTAGCAGTAGTAGCAGAGCATCAGTAGCAACGACAATAGTAGTAGTAGTAGTAGTAGTAGTAGTAGTGGAAGTAGTAGTAGTAGTAGTAGTAGTAGAAGTAGTAGTAGTAGTAGTAGTAGAAGTATTAGAAGTAGTAGTAGTAATGGGAATGTTAGTAATAGTAGTAGAAGAAGCAGTAGAAGTAGTAGTAGTAGTGATAGTAGCAGTAATATTAGTAGTTAGTAGTAGTGTGTGCTGTTGTGTAGTGACCAGCAAGTAGTTAAGCTGTTGTAGTGTTGCTGGTTGCTGGTGCTGGTGGTGGTGCTGTTGGTGTTGTTGTTGTAGTGGTGGTTGTTGGTGCTGCAGTGTAGTGGTGGTGCTGCTGCTGGTGCTGTTGTGGTAGTTGTTGTTGTGGTGGTAGTGGTGGCTGCAGTGGTTGGTGTGCTGCTGCTGGTGGTGCTGTGGTAAGTGGTGGTAGTAGTAAAAGTGTTGTAATGCTGTGGTGCTGTGGTGGTGGTTGGTGGTAGGTGGTGTTGGTGTAATGTTGGTTGCTGCTGTGGTGGTGGTGGTAGTAGTGGTGGTAGTGTAGAGTTAGTGGTAGTAGCTGAGTGCAGTAGTAGTGGCAGTAGCAGTAGTAGTGGTAGTAGTAGCAGTGCAGTGGTAGTAGTGGTAGTAGTAGTGTAGTAGTAGAGAGTAGTGGTAGAGTAGAGTAGTAGTAGTAGTAGTAGTAGTAGTGGAAGTACTAGTAATAAGTTGTAGAATTATTAGTAGTAGTGGTAGTAGTAGTAGTAGTAGTAGTAGTAGTAGTAGTAGTAGTAGTAGTAGTAGTAGTAGTAGTACTTGTTGTTGTTGTAGTGGTAGTTGTGTAGTAGAAAAGAAATAGAAGTTCATGCAATTCTTATAAAGATAAAATTGCAATTCATAGTAAACTCTTATCAGTATGACGTAAAAGATTTGCCATGAGGGTAAATATGTGTCCGAACAATTGTATATATGTTTGTTGCTGTTTACCTTACTTGCCCATTTTGAGGTAAGAATTTTTTATTTTGAACTTTATTGGAAATTATAGTACCCAAGTTGGGTGAGCAAAAATGCCAGAAGTTTGTTGAGCACATGATCCCGGGCATTACTTTTAAGAGTGTACAGATATAAAATTCGGTAACAAAATTGATATGTTAATTTGGTAGTTCCTTTACACATTCTATCCTTTTAAAGATCATCGTCTGAAACCTCAACATACATAACCCATGTATATCAAATACTGTGTCACCGTACAATAGTGCATGTAGTGCTGATAATGCAGATTAACAGCATTTTATCCTGTCATACGTCTGTAACACAACAAATATCGATTCTCTGCAACTTCTAATCAATTGTCGAATCGATATCGACACGTTGCCATGGGAACCAAAAGAGCTGATCGGAAGCGGGAAAGTTGCTCAGGTTGTGCAATAAACGGATAGGAGTCTATCAGAAAGAAATAAAAGCTCATGTTTGATAGCTACTTATTGAAAATGTTTCTAATCGTTGGTCGGTGTGAATTTGTGAGAATATATTGATCGATAGCGCTGTGTTATATGCAGTGAAAACAAACGAGGCCGTCAAAACATCTATATCGGCTAGTTAAATGATCAACATTTAAAAGATTTTATGAGTACCAAAGTATTAATCACCTGGCCCTAGTGATTTGAGCATTGTTGTAGTGGCTTCATAACCGCCTGCATAATAAAGCGGTACCTAACATACATTAAATGTATTCATTGTGCTATAACACATTGATTCTAGAATGGTATACATCAAATTTCGTACTGATTAGTGTACTGATTATTCTATGTAGAAATTAATTGCCACAATTCTTCATTTGCGTAAGTAATACATTCGAGTACTGTTTTGTCCCATTTCTGTTCTTTTTTCTTCATTTTACACACACAATACCAAGACACCAAGTATAAAAGGTTAATTCATTTTTTCTATATAAACACTTTGATAGTATTTCTAGAGAAACATCAGTCATATAACTAAGAGAGGTAATGCCCATTACGGATTTCCTATTTTGACAGCATGTGATGCTTTTCGTTCACTCTGGCAAGAGCCGTGAAATTGTAGGTAATCGTCCCTTTTTAGGTCTGTCACATTGATCAAGGAGGGATGAAAACAATCTTCTTATTAGCTGTTCCACATTTCGTCAATTTTAGTTCCTAAAGAGCTGTCAGATTTGTCACATTTGAGATGTTGAGATTATATGCCTTATTAAGACCGTCTCTATAAGAATAACAACCATAAAATAAAAACTATAGACATTGAAATCACACAGGGCGTGACAATACAAAATTAGGTGTCTTTTCTGAATTCGCAATTTAGTCCTTCGATCTTTTACATGTTTTGTGTAAACAGTTTCAATTAATTTCAAATTCATGAGACTGTACCTTGGCCTTAGTGTGTCATTGTCCTTCAAAAGAATGATATCAAAAGGAACGTAGATAACAGACTTTTTGGAAATACAAAAAATCAATCTCAAGAGCCTTTTTATGGGAAGGGGGTGTATAAATCTCAGGTCCGTATTGTCCTTCTACCCTCTCAGTATGTCTAAGTAATACGAGAAGAGGAAATGCTTCATTGTGGAAATTTACCTAGACTCAATGGTTAGCGTTGCCTGACGGTTGAGCCACATGAGCACCCTATAAGCATCTGAGTCAATAAATGGGTGGAAATAACATTTCCAATGCCGTGCTACAAGGGAATATAGTCACCCTCTTCTAGATAATGGACAACCAAGGGGAATTAAAAAGGAACGCAAATTACATTAGGGTAATAAGAAGCACCATACCCTGAATCAATACCAAAATTTGGTAATGAAATTGGCAGGCGATATATACTTAAGTTCATTGAATTGTGGGTATATTGCGCCTACAATTCGTGAGGAAATTACGTGTGAGTATCCCTTGGGATATAAGCAATAGTCGGCCTATATCACATGCACTGAGATGTGTAGTGCCGATAGAAAGCAATATTACACAGTTGCTTCATCGTCGGATCCCTGGACGTTTCTGTTTTCTACGGTAAGAGACGTGGGAACCTCTTTGGTCCGTTGAGGTGTGATTTCCGCTGATATTTTAGCACTTTTTCATAAGCATTGTCGCTCGATTTATGTTTCTGAAGGTTAGGTACTCGTTTAAAACACAGCACTTTTGATAACATTTAACTCGGCTGCTTATCAAAATGAGACATTGAAATATCACTGACTAGAAATAAGAACTCTAGGAAAGATTTAGAGGCCGTAATAAAGCTATTAAAGAGAATAAAGCAAATAATTGTTTTGAAAATGATACTACCTTTAAATCGGATAATACTTCATACTTTATTGTGTCACATTATCCCTCTATGTTTAAACACGATCACCTTGGTAATGGAAGGGGTGCTGGGATGGGGGCACATTCCGCTACAAAGATAATGAATAGATAGTGCATTCATTTTGATACAGGAGAGCATAAGACATCGTGATGTTTTGAGAAGGGGGATGGGCTCTGTGGGGACATTCTGTTGTATTGTGTGTGTGTTTGCTTGGGTGTGTGTGTGTGTGTGTGTGTGCGTGTGCGCGTGTATGTGGGTGTGTGCGCATACGTGTGTGTGTGTGTGTGTGAATCGGAAAAGGGCATGCATCGGCGTGACCAGGTCGTTTTTAAATAGAATACTATACCAAATTCAGGGTCAAATTTCTTAAAATCCTGACAATTTATTCACGATCAAATATTAATTGAATTCAAAATCATCATAATTTCCTATGTTGCAAATGATTAAATTTATTTCTACTAGTTAAAATTTGTCAATACTAGTAAACTTCCATTTTTAATATCCAATAAAGTCAAGATTTCTTCTTGATTGCTAGGTGATTATTAAGATGTGTGCTGGCTGATGAACCGCATCCAATTTAAAATTTCTCTGGTCTCACGAACGTGCCAGCGTCGCAGCCTATCAGGTATTCTGAACTCAACAAACAAACTCATCTTTCTTTTTGAGTTGGGATAAACAATGCACTACTCGAAGAAGGAACATGTCACAAACAGTAATAAAAGGATATATACAGAGACAATGATAAGATAATTGTGTGTTCGTTCTCTTATAAGCTTGATTTGTCAAATTTTTACAGATAACTATATGTGTAGTTACTTCCTTTTTAATTGCTTTTTAACATATATATATACATATATATATAATATGAAAAGGATAGGTGACTGAGCAATCAAAATATCTACGCTTGTCCTTTTTTCTTCTCACATTAGAAGTTGGACGGATCTTCAATCTCTAAGAAAAAATGTTCTCTAGGTTTGTGCATTCCCTCTACTTGGCTTTCATCTCCGTGTTATGGTAATGAAAATGACAAGTAGATATGAAGAAGGCTCTCTTGTTTTCCCACAAACATTTCCATTTATGAACAAGATAAGAGATGGAGGTATGAAGCAAATGAAGAAGAAATTGAAATGCACAGGGAAGATGGACACTACGGTAAAGGGCACGAGAGAGTGAACCGTCAATTGAATTGAAATCCAAACATTTCTGGAGGAAAGGCGCTGAAAGATGTTTAATCAGGATTGTTTATTCGAGGAAAATACGGGGAGCTGGAGGGTTAACAGTGAGGGCCCGTTTGGGATAAATCGTATGCTTTACGTGCTAAGGATAGTACGGCACCATACACCAAAGAGATGACGGGAATAATACGACAGTGTACAGCAATGCCAATCATAATGTAGATGTGTAATGATGGGTGCAAAAGAGTGATATACACCAATCTTGTGTCAATATAATGTGTCCTTCCAGGAGTTAAGAAAGAAATTTGGAGGCAGAAAAATAGTTAAAGACTTGTTTTTACTTAAAGCCAATTTATAGTATTATGACGGCCAACTTTTCGTTAAGTTTCCTTAATTTAGTTGATAAATAGGCAATTATACTCATTTCGCAGTTGCTTGCTATGAGATTTCTTATTCGTCAAGTGGAATACCAAACGAATGCGAGTTGAAAATAAACCTTGGCTAGGATGTAAATCCCCAGACCGATATGTGTAAAACCTATCAGCTGTGTTTGCGCGGATTTATAGGAGCCTCTGTGTCAGTTCAAAGTACAGACAGAGATAACCAATAGCATCGATGATGTGTCTTGAACAATAGAACACTGTGATATTCAGCAGACAAAAGGAAATCGTTATTGTTTGAAAATGCTCTTAGCATTTAAAATCTTGCAATTTATCATCAGATCTTGTAATCCGCATTAATAAAAATATCACCTAATGGTGATGTACAAATCTCATGGAATTTATTTTATTCATAAATCGATTGATTCTATATAATTGATATGCACAGGGTATACCCCCTAAATACACCCTTGATCATGTTGACGGACTGCCTAAGAGCGCCTCTATGAAGGAGAACAATCATGTCCGAGGCGAGCTAAAGGAGCGAGAATATTGACTAGATGAGTGGCGAAGAAATCTCCCTCTACATGGACGGCTTGCTTTTGTCATCACATTGATTTCATTTTTCGTGATATCTGATACGACTTGACCGTATGATGAGAACAAAAACGGATAGAAAGAGAGAGAAAGATCGAGAGACAGAATACGAGACAGAAAGAAACAGATTGTCAGATAGACAGATAGACGGACAGAATAAATAACTAAACTACCAAACGAGATGCGAAGTAATGTGTGCGGCTACGACAAGTGGAGAAGTGAAGAAGGGAGACGGGGGTACAAAGAGAAAGAGAAAACGCAAGTTAAAGAGTAATAAAGAATAAGTGGTGCTTTGAGAGATTGATAAAGAGATTGAGAGGAAGAAATAGGTTGATATGAGAGGTTGACTGAGAGATAGAGGGGGTAAGTAGATATATGATTTAAGTTGAAACCAAGAGATGGATTAAAGAAGCAAAGGGAAAATTTAGATAATAAGGAATGAGGGACAAGGATTTAATTATGATGTAGACATAGATAGTAAAAGTGAATAACAAAGTGCTGGCTTTCAAAATTATAACAATAAGGCAGCAAATCAAATGGAAAAGGCGATCGTTCAAGGGCAATATTTAAATCGTAAATTAGCAATCAATAATATCCGAATATAATCAAGGTAAGCAAACGAATACTGGATATTTCTCTGTATGTTAAGCTGTGTACTTGAATAAATTGTGAAAGCGTAATCATGGAATAAAACATCAACAGCAGATCTAGATAGAAAAAGAGAGAATAATGACAGACTTGCAAAGAGAAGAATAGACAAACAGAATCCTTATAACATGCTGAATTACAAATGTCTAAATACAAAAAGAAGAATAAGGGCAGATTTGTGTAGCGTCCATTGTATAGGTAAAATTGCAGAGCCATTTAGAATATACACTATATTTCCATCTTAACACTCCCTCCACCTCCGCTTCCCACAAAGGTTCTCACAAGCTTTGGTCATACGTCAGATAAAACGCGTGTCGTCGCCCTATCAGTGTTGATGTCTAAAGACGTTCTATGATGGAGATAGAACAACTAGATGAGACAGCTGTACACATCATCAATAATGAACAAATCCTCTTCTTTGTCTCTTCAATATAGTGATCGATCGTTCTCAACAAATATACCACGTTGAACTGACCTAACATAAACACGTACAAAAATGGGAGAGGGGGGAAAGAGGATGAAAGTACATGTATCATAACGTTTCAGTGAGACGACTGAAATGAAGCATGTATGACCTCCACAGGAGTGACAATAAATCATCAGTGAAAGTGGTATAGAGAATGAAATTAATGAGATGAAGGTTACATTCTCATGATTATAATCATCAAAATATTATTCAATCTAATATCGGAGCATGAATAGCTTTCACTTTAATTTTAGTTGATTAGAACTATATAAAAGATGGCTTTATTGCCTCGCCAATCATCCATACCATTCTCAAATCTGAAATTAAGCATTCATGTTTTGTCATTCTTATGCTAATTATCTTCATAACCATCATCATAGGAGCTCATCTTTTAACCCGATAAGAGTTATATTGAATCAATATTGCACGTTGAAATCATACTATTTGAACATAATATTCTATGCTATAGACTTACACCAGACAGCATGCGCCTGACATTTAGTCCTTGTTGAATTATTGATTCAATGCCAGCCCAATTAATTTGCATAATTACCAGTCAGGGATTACGATTACCTCACGAAATTGAAAACTCATCGCTCTATTGCAGCAACCTAGCACAATAAATTAAAAACATGCTTGCGTTCAATACACACACATGTATTACACGTCAAAAATTCACATAGCCTCATTAAGGTGATAAGAAAATAGGTACTGGCATTATAGCTTTCTAATGTTACTAGAATATTAAATCAATATGAAAACATGAACAGTTTGAATAATGACAAAACTTGTGTTTTTAAATTTTTCAATTCTCATAGATACGTTCTAAATAAGCAATTAATGTAAACAAATGTAAACAAATGTAAATAAAATAAAATATCATACACAAGTATATATGTGTTGTCTGTCTTCACAGAACTTCAGTCCCCCCCCCTCCAACACATACACACACACACAAATACACACACAATTTCCCTCTTTTTCTTCTACTCTCTTCATTTCTCCCTTTCTGATTATCACTATGCCTCTCTGTTTCCGTCTCACTCCTTTCTTCTGGCCATAATGAGCAGAAAGGGTAATAAATGATGTCAGTATAAATGTATAAAAGGAAATAAAAAAATAACTATATAATTTCCGACAGTTGATGAAATTAATTCAATTTGATTTGATCTCTTGTATATGATCCATAGAATCAGCGGTAGATATGAACTTTCCATGCTACAAGTTGAGCTCTCTATAATAAAACACTGCGGGTAAAATTATCTATACCTAGCACCGACTACCGGTAAAGCTCTCTATTCCTAGCACCGACGACGGTTAAAGCTTTCTATACCTAAAACCGACTATGGGTTAAACTCCGTATACTGGGCTCCAGGAAGCTATGATACCTACTATCGTATGGGGACGCCACAACTTTACCGACCCCCGCGACCCAAAATAATTGCCTCATGGGAAGCATGTCCCGTATCTCACATGTTCGTAATCTGTTGAGCCTATATTGGTATATTGCACATACTGGTGGTCTGGGAAAAAGGTCACTTGAAAATGCCAACATCCATAACACTGTTATTTCCAACAAATAAATATGTGGGGAAATACCAGACAGGAATCAGAAACTGAACTCTTCAAGAAGATAAGCGAAACTGAAATATAATTCCCGCTTTTGTAGACAAATTCTCAAATTTTCAGAAATATATATACATTTCAATGTAGACATGTTACTTAGATAATTACTTAGATAATTACTTAGATAATAACACATATGAATGTGTTTGAAATATCTTTCACACACATTAATAACAATCAACATTATCATCAACACCACCATAATCATCATCCTATCTTAACAACATCAACAACAACATTATAAATAATAACGATAATGATAATAACGGTAATGATAATAACGGTAATGATAATGATGATGAAAATGATAATGATAATGATAATGATGATAATAATAACGATAATGATAATAACGGTAATGATAATGATAATGATGATAATGATAATGATGATAATGATGATAATGATAATGATGATAATGATAATGATGATAATGATAATAATGATAATGATAATAACGATAATGGTAATGATAATGATAATGATGATGATGATAATGATAATGATAATGATGATAATGTTAATAATGATAATGATAATAATGATAATGATAATAACGATAACGGTAATGATAATAATAATGATGATAATGATAATGATAATGATGATAATGATGATAATGATAATGATGATAATGATAATGATGATAATGATAATAATGATAATGATAATAACGATAATGGTAATGATAATGATGATAATGATGATGATGATAATGATAATGATAATGATGATAATGATAATAATGATAATGATAATTATAATAATACAAGTACAACCTCTGTATAATGAGGCAAATTAACCACTATAATAGTGATACATCTCACATGATGTCTTTCATACATCTTTGAATCCCGTATAGTCACCATGGCCCTATCTCAGGTCTATGAATACAATACAAATATTAATGCTTTACGGGAACAAATTCATAGCAAGCATTATCTACTCATCTGCATTTCTCTGAATGATCTAGAAAGAAGAACGTGAGTTGAAATGTATTTTTAACCTCTCCTCTTTAAATTCTCCCTTGCTCACTTCCCCTATCATGATCATGATCATAATTGATGATCGCAATCACATTTGAGCAGAGTGTGAAGTCATTATGATGCCATCTTGTCTAGGTGTGTGCAGACCACAGGGTAGATAGCTAGGTATTAACTATGTATGTTATACATGCAACTACCACTTTACCAAATCTAGTATCAACCCAATATTTTGAAGCATTTGAAAGTATAACTAAGATGTAATATGACAATTTGACTTACCTGCTAAAGAAAGTATGTGAACTCGAGACAGATTATCCATTATTCTTAGATTATTGTATTATTATTAATATTTTATTATCTTTTAATTTGCAATGGTGAGAAAGCCTATTAACTACATTAATGGATGATTATAATAGCTTTATAAGTTTGGTCATATCATTATTGGACTGGAGGGAAGGGGTCGTAAGTAACGTACTGCAAAATGCATTGCTATTGTCAAAGGTGAATTCGGTTAAAACTTAAATAGAAATCATTATTGCTCTTGTTTGAACATTCTTTATAATGACATTTGAAGCATGTGACTTTCTCTTTACAATATTATTTGGATTATAGAGGACTATCACGACGAATACACCTGTATGGCATGAGTGGGGGAGTCTGAAAGGAAATCTTGCAATATATATATCTTGCACTCTACATGTACTTCTGTATTATCAAAGGTGTATTCTTTCATACAATGAATCAATTTCATTTTCATTTCATTTTCAATTCGGGCATCATTTGAAAGCCTTCTATTTCAGTTTACATTAATACCCATATTGGTTTTTCAATGGTGTGTTCTCTTTTATTACTGAAAACTAGGATTAGCGCACTCTTTCATAGCAGTGTCATTTTTTTACGAGCCGTTTGGTGCATGAAGAATTATCAGCTAGACATTGTCTACAAGTGATGAGCACCGGGTATTAAAATAGAGGAAAAAAATCCAACATAGTCTTTAATGTCTAGTCATTGTTGTTTGTAGATCAATATTCAGATAAAACAAGTAACAAATAACTGAAGAAAAAGAAATCCAGTAAAACAGTTTTTCATTTATTTTGTACACGGATCCGCGTAATCTTCTCCTTTTTTCAAACTGACATAAGATCACAAAGGATTTGTAACTCCGTGTGAAAACGGGGCGACTTATTGTCGATTTTTTTTTTGTATGTGTCAAAAGTCGGGAAGAGGTGGAAGAAATTAAATAATGCCCTGAACCGCGCTGTGACAATTTTATTTTCGAAGAAAAATAAGGATTGAAGTGAAACACAGCTGCCCCTTGTCATTGTGGCTGCTAGGTTAACCAGATACGTATCTAGCCTCAAGTTTCGTCGGTAGACCTGGTTAGAGTTACCCACACCTGCTACTTGGCCACACTCTAATTAGCCCTAACACGTACCGCAGTCTCCTTCACAGACGTCACTACGATTCTGCTTTTGTTAAATAATATTCAGTATTGTGGAAGCCCTTTATGTTAACAAGTCCAAAGAATGATATCTTCTAGTGCACTACTCATTTAACGACTTTTTTATATTTATGTATCCTACTTTCTAACTGCGAATTAATGAAAAGGAATTGCAATAGTTTCAGACTTTGGAAATTATGAAATAACTCGCGCGAGTAGGAACACTCTGAAAAGTTGGGTAATAATCAAATACCCAATAATTTGTTATAAAGGAATCATGCATTAGCAGGGTGATATGTTACTCAGCAAGAGGTAAATTTTACCCAAAAATTTACCAAACGAGCATGCATATTCAATTTTCCCCAGAATATTTACACATTAAACTTACTTTCAGAGTTAAGAGATGAAAGTAAATAACAGAAAGAACGGATATAGATTTATGTTTATTTCCCTTTCATGTACCTTGATTTGTGACGAAAACTTCACGGGGAAGGAAGTATAATTTTGCGAATATATTTGTCATGTAAAAAGAAAGCCATGAACCTTCCTGTATGTGATCGATCTGTATCAACCCTAAACACTTTCAAACATAATTTAATGTCGTTCCACTCAAATTCTAACCCAGCGTGTACATAACATATCCAAAATAGAGATTTCATTTGCTCTATATCGGGGGGAGGTTGGAGGGGTAAGGGCGTTTCGTAGCCCTTATGTATAAACTGTATCATATTCATTTTTTTGTATCAATCATATTTATAAAATGTAATGTTTATGTGTTGCAATATTTGTATATTCCTGGACCCCATGAAAGACCATGCATGTCATGCCTGGCACGGCTGAATATGGGCCATCAAGCCGTTTCCTTTGTGCTTGTATATATTCATTTTGTATATATTTATTTTTTTAAGGAACGGAAAATAAATACTATTACTAAGTGTCCGTCAAAATATTTCCTTCAATATACAGTACGTATCAAAAGAGTATACCTAACTTTGATAGATTTCCATTTAAAAGTTATAATTGTGTGACCTTGAATTATATTTCACTTTAAAGAGTAACTAATATTCTGTCTAATGATACCTTATTCATAACTCAGTTGCCACGGATGACTCACATTCAGCCTTTTCACAAAGTATTGTCAAAATCCTCTTGTACCAAGTTCGGGCTGAAGCATTGAATGTGGGCCAAAACCCCTTACCCATTGTTATTTCAGTCCGAAACATTTGCAGATTTATTCGCATTGATTTTGTGCATTTGAATAGAAAAGGTGACAATATCAACTCTGATTCAAGAAAATTGAAAAACAACACTTGATATATTGTCTTTGTTATGATGACACAATTTTGGCTTTTCTCGCATCCCGTGTTTGATGTGAGCTTTCTTATCGAGTCTTTCAAAATGGACAAAGTTCACTTAGGATGCTATCTTTTTCATAAGAGTCTAATGTCAATATCTTTGATAGTTATCAGCATGTGGTCTTTCTTGCATTTACTAAATATTTTAAGTTAGTAAACGTATGAGTTTTCATGTGCCGTTAGGGTTAGGGTTAGGGTTAGAGTGCAAATACACTATGCACCTTCAGCATGTTATGCATGTGAAATGATGCAAAGGACAAGTAAGCGGTGGAATCTTAGCTATCATGAGACTAAAGGTTAGTAGGTTGTTAAAAATAATTCAAGGTTATCATGTGGATTGGAACAAGATCCTCTGAATGCGTAGATATATTGAATCACTTTAAACAATGAAGCACTGAAGCAATGAAGCAGAATCTAACTTTTTAAATGATTTAATACAAAAGCAACACATGATGATGGCCTGACTCATCAGCTTCGGCTCATCAGCCCAAACTTGGTACTTTTAAAAACCCTGGTGCTCTGTCATCCGTGGCAGAAAAATTATGAATAGGGTATCACTAGACATTAAAACAGTTACTTTTTACCATGAAATAGATTTCAATGTCATATTTATTATGTCCTTTTAATCAAAATTTAACAAAGTCGGGTATACTTTTTTATACGCACTGTATATCTATGTGCTCTCAAAGAAATCTCTTACGCCAAAAACCAAAAGTAATTCTATTCTCTCAACGAGGATTTCAATGTTAAGCCAATTATCTGTATATGTATATAAATATAATTATGTGTGGTTATTAAATGCTCCAGAGTTCAACATTAAATATATGAATCGACAAATTCTGAATTTTCCGAGTGATTATACATTTCACCGAGGACGCAAGCCGAGGTTGAATTGAAATATCACCATGACTGCATGAGGCAAAGTGTTAATTTGGAGGTGTCACATTGTATGTCAATACGGGTATTTGTGATTCTATGCCTTGTTTTTTATCATGTTGTACTTGTTTCGTTTTGTTTTTGTTTTTATTAATGTAGCCTTCCACGGCTAAAACAATTTAAACAATTTCGCCTTTTTAATTATACAATCATGTAATTTGGCCTGTAAAAAATATGCGATTCCTTTAAGGGTTTATGGCAAATACACCAAATTTCTATGCATGGTTTTACAATACGTTTTCCATTTGATATCGAGACAGCCATGAAAGTAAAGTTTTTTTTGTCATAAACTGAAATAAGTCACCTGTTTCTATTTGTTCCTTTTTTGTTTTCCTACTGTTATATTTTTTATTCCCGGAAAGGAAACAAACAGAAAATAAACAGAAAACAAACAGAGCTGTCCTAGACATGCTCCTACGCAACGTGCACATATGGATCATGAATATTGCTCTGCTCAAATTGGGTACTGCAATAAACATCGATCACTAGTACTAAGTCCATCACCTTAATCATCTTGAAATCTTCAAGTTCCTATTGAACGTTTCATTCCCATCTATGTCTCTCTCTCCCTCTCTCTTTCTTTCTATCACACACACACACACATACCACACACACACACACACACACTTTATTAGAAGAGCCTTTACGAATAAAAACACTTACATTAGGCAATTAGGTATTGATTGATAAATGGTTCCCGTTTGCCTCTTTTAATCGCAGAATCCTTGATTTAGCACGTGGAGTATTCAGAAGAGTGCTTCAGACAAAACGATCCCATCTCACTTCTTGAGAGTGCGCTTCTGATAAAAAGTCAAGAAAGAAAAGAAAGAGGAAGAAAGAGAGTGAGCCACAGATATTAGCATTCAGTTGCATGTTGAAGTAGTATAGTTCGCATGTCATTATGATTATTTTAAAGTTTAAATGAAGCAAAAGTCGATGCCATTATCATTATTATGATTAAACAATTTGACTGGTATACACCAAACAGATGGATGGACACGATGAGGTGACAGCAGTTGCAAGGGTTCTACAACAGCTTTAATGCCAATGCCCTATACACATACCGAATTCTTCTTTTTTACCTTTACATTTCTTTATTTAAAACATGAACAGAAATTACATCAAATAAATTAATTTTTATTTAATTTTTGATGAATAAATAAATTTGAAATGATGAATGCATCACAAAGCCACACCAAAAAATCGGTCACAAACATTTCGTTTTTCCTTTCACTTAATGTTCTTCGAAATTACACAGGGGTTACTTCTAGGAAACAATGAATTCTTTTTATGTGCCTTCCCACTCTGCTCCATTTTAAAAACTCGGTTTTCTGTTTACCTTCGACTAAAGCTCAACACGCTTCACAACCTTATTTGACCCTTAAAATCAAAATATGTAAATATGTAAATTTTCTGTATACAAAAGCATTTTCACATATGGAAAAGATAAAATAAAAAGCCTGAAGTGCAGTTTACTGTAATTCTAACATTACTTGAATATATATTATCCTACATCATTGGCTCATTTTTCAAGTGTAAACAAATCTGTCCATCTAACTACCCTTTCCTTACAAGTGGGCTCATAATTATGATTGCCTTAAAATGTCAACCTTGAAAGAGACACTATACCTAAACCTATCCTTATCTCAGAAGCTTATCCAGAACCCATGGCAAAGCGCTAATTAACATAGAGGAAATCTCACCTGAGAATATGTTGGGTCACTAACGAAAGAGCGAGAGAGGGGGGGAGAAGAGAGAGAAAGAAAGAAAGAGGGAGGGAAGAGAAGAGAGGGAGAGGGTAACAGTATCCATCTATTCTACTTCAATTTCCCTATGGCCCTCCCCCGCGTCCTCGTAAAGACAGTTTGTATGATTTTAAAAAGAGAGAAACTATTAAGAGCACAAAAAGCGGACATGTGAAAGAGAAGAAGACAAATTAAGGGTGCACAATGGTCCATGTAAAGAAAAGAAAAGAGTTGAATTGACAAGAGTAATATGGAAGGAGGATCTAGGAAACTCACTGCCTTATGCATTCGATCAATATATAAATATATAAACAAGGAAACTGTCTAGAGGAAATATGCTTGATTTTAGATAAAAGGTAGGATTATTGTTCATGTGCGTGTTTCCTCTCAGTATTGCTTTAGAGTTCAATACAGTAGAAGGCATAGATATAAGGGCTAATGTCTTTGTTTGTTGACTGCTAAGTTATCTTCTCATTTGAAATAAAAGCTTTTCAAGAAGGAACACTTAATGTCTTTGTTTGTTGACTGCTAAGTTATCTTCTCATTTGAAATAAAAGCTTTTCAAGAAGGAACACTTTTACTTGTGGCGACGGTATGCATCACATTAAAAAACGGAATGGAATCCCAATTGGCTTGTTGTTGGCAAAGTGTAAACATATAAATAAATGAACCGACATTTATTCTTGAATTTAATGTATAGTTTGCCAGCAGAATTTACTTCAACTGCATCTTTCAAAAAAATAGCCATACTTCAGAGAAAAAATGCCCATATTTTGCATCTATATCTATATGTATGTCTGAGTGTCTTTCTCACACACACTTACTCTATCTGTATTTTGAATCACCAAAGATTTAGACGAACATGACACAAAATGTCGGGTACAAAGTTCATCAAATTTAAATACAAGTTGTGAACTTTGATAAAGAAATGACCTCAAGGGAAATGCTGATATATTATCCTCTATACCGTATCATTTGTCATGTTTCTTTCCCCACCCCATCCCTTTCGCTTCTCTTTTTCTATCTCTCTCTCTCTCTTTTGATATATATATAATATGTATGTATAAATTCCCCTCTTCCCTCTATAAATGTAGTTCATTCCCTCTCTCTACAAAATAGTATTTAATGAATTGCCTTCTCCCTCCCCTCACTCTTTTTAGCTTTCGTAAATTTTCGCTAAAAGACTTAATCAATTTTTGTGTCGTTTTATCAGTTCATGTCTCATTTATTGTACTTTTCCCCTTCTCTCTCTCTCTCTATATATATATATATATATATATATATACCTATCTATTCATTTATCTTTCTATCTATCTATCCATATATCTATCACGAACTGTTTATATATGCTTATCGTGAGCGCGCATGCACATTTGCGTGTGTGGGGTGGGTGGGTGTGCGCGTTTATGTAAATATTCGTCCCCAATAAAAAGCACACACGCTAAATATAACTAAAAAGTAACCTCAACCCCCCCTCTCTCTCTCTCTCTCTTGGAATTCCTTGGCCCTTGTCATATTAGATTAGAAATTTGCTATCAAAAGAATATCAAATGTGTTTAAAATACAGGAGTACTATGTTGAGCGAGTACTATAGGGTGGTAATGAAAATGAAATTTAAATGAAAATGCATCCTTTAGGAAAGGGAAAAGCCGGGGGATCATAATACTTGAAAAACCTTGCACAGAATAACTGCTGGTGACAGTAATGAATACACCATTCTATTACTTAATGAAATCAAATCACATTCATTATGAAACAGCTTCTGACTGTAAATTATTACACAGAATATCCCCTTTTCTTGAATTTGTATAACACTAAACTACTAATTATTGTTAATGTTAATATGATAAACACATACATAAATGTAATACAATGCTATCTTACTAATTGTAACATGTTTTTGTTCTTGATATAATTATACTCTCTGCTTTCTGTGGTTGTTTTAGTTTTGATGTATTTGTCATTGGATTATAGTACCCTTCCTCTTTAAAGTTTAGAAGAAAATATTTCCATTTTTCTTGCAGAGGACTTGTGCATTTTTAATGTAACATAAAATATGTGTATGTATAGTTATAAAGAGAGAGAGTGAGAGAGAAACAGAGAGATAGAGACAGATAGAGAGAGCATATCTTATTTATTCGGAAATAAGCAAAATAAAGCAAATAACGAACCTCCGTACCATTTTGATACTATAAAAGGGAGATTAGTAATGCATGATATACTGGCTACCAAGACTTGAACGTTTGGTTCTGATTATGCTACCCCCATCGAGTTTGACATTGGTAGAGTTGTAGCATACTCTAAGCAGCACTTGTCACCCATCCTTAATACAAAGAGCAAACAAGTGAACATGCCGAACTAGTGGCCAGTATTATTTGATGATTAATTCATGTCTTGTTTGAGCGTCTTCCGATTACCTAGCCGTAGTAAATTGATGGCGTGTCCGCTTAGAATTAGAAAATTAAAGGACTATGTCCCATTTGCAGGCCCAAAAAATGAAAAGGTTAAATTTCAACGGCATTTGAAAGACAAAACTAATTTAGAACTTCCCTTAAAAAAAGGGGGCTTGAAAATGTCTTTAAGTGGGAAAATAACGACTATTAGTTGTCGAATCGACTTAGGAGCTATAGAGCCAGTAAGTAATAGTCTGATTTTTCAGACCATTGTACCGAATGGTCGTACATTTTATGCTGCGCAAAGATTCAATCAGTTTAATTTTGGCCATTACAAGAAGTGGGTTATTGATGTAGACAAATGCTCATGTACCCTTTACAGCTCATTTTATGTATGTTATTACCAAAGATGAAAAAGCCAGTCAGTCACTCAATAGTGTCTGACAGTGAAGTCTAGCAAGTAAACAGGTTTTCTTGCATAATTTGAATATTAGGACACTGCTAACGTTTAAATTTCACAGATAGGACATACATGACATATTCATAATTCCTGCAAAGTTCTAGAGAATTTGATGTTGGCTGCAAAAGGGACATAGTATCTTTAAAGGACAAATCTCTTTTTTCGCAAAAGCTAGACAATCGCTCCACTAGGTATTTTTATACAAAGCTATAGAAAAATGTTAATACTATCATATTTTCTCATCTTTAATGATTATTATCAAAGAGTTGTAACTAGAATTTTATAAAATGCTTGATTGGTTTAACTTTATCAGATAGAGCTCCAGAGTAAAATATCAGTTTAGGTGTCAAACGATGGAAAACTGGTATATCTTGTTACAATGATAAAGAAATAATGTATCATATATACATTGTGTATGTGCAAAAACAAAAACGAATAATCAACCTCCGTACACAAATTTAATAAAATTATTATACAAATTTTCCCCACAGTGTATTCTTTTTCTTTGTTTTCTTTCTTGAGAAAGCCCTATGTGTAGAAATGTAAAATACAATTTTCTGGTACGGAGGTTCGTTATTTGTTTTGTTTCTGCTTATTTCTGAACTCCGAGCAGAAATTAAAATAAAATGTTTTATATACATATATACATGTCTAATAAACGCTTCACCACATTTCTCATGGAACAAAATAATGAAAACAAAAATGGTTGTTATTTTTGTTTTCTGTCTTTGTTTCTAGATAATAAACCATGTCTTCCTGTATATATTATATACATTTTTTTATATTGTCTACGATTATATAAAGCCTTACGTTTTTCTTCGGTTTTTCCGGTCTCTTTCTCTTTTTATTTCTACCTTAATAATCACAAATGCACATGTATCTGCCCCTTACTACTCCTTTCTCCATATCCGGCCCCTCCCTCTCCCTAACTTCCGTTTCCTCCCCTTTGTTTATTATGTTAACTTAAACAAATTTTCTCTTTTTTGCGCTATTGCATGTAAAGACCTCGAGCTCAACTGACTAATAAAACGTTTCATTCAACCTACAATTGAACGCAACGCCATTATTATTATCATGCTGCACTCTTCATAAAATTCCAATCAAATTTCATTCATTAATTGTCCATTCGAAATCGGCATGCACAGACGAATAATCTCATTGAAGCTACCCGAATATAGGAGCTTAATCATAGTTTGGGAAAACATAAATAGAAAATCGGATTAATGTGGAATTCATGGAGAATATAGAAACAAACTCAGGGATGGCCTACCAATATTTTGTATTCATCACAACTTTGTCTTCATAACGCGGCGAACGTTGTATTTGTAAGCTAATTTGGTCGGCTTCCCACAAGAAGGGCGTAAGAGCTATGGATTTTCAATGATAGTGCTCTTTATGTAAGAAAAATTAAAAGAAGTAAAATGTATTTTTTTCTATATATTTACGTTACCTACATAAATTTGATAAAAAAACGTTCTCTAATTTTAAGACTATTCCGCAACACCCCTTTTATCTTTCTCTTTCTCTCTCTCTCCCTCCCTCTCTTTTTCTCCTCCTTCTCCTCATTCTTGACGAAACGCATACGATATTGAGATGACGGAATAAATGAAGAATTATGGTCTCTAAGATGAATACATTTATTCAAGAGATTTGAATGGATGGGTCTCTTTTATGTCAGCAGAGATGTCGTATTTCTCAATGAATAGAGAGACTTAACGTTTGACAGTGTCAGCCTTGATATAGGAGGAGATGCAGCCATTCATAATAGCCATGCATTCCCATGCATCCTTCTCATGGGTTCATATCATATCATTCTACATTCGTGGTTTTATCAGGCATATACCCTTACATGTATTAGCTCACTTATAGATGCGTGTGTGACTATCATAAACACCACTAACATCCAATAATATAATCATAATCATATATATATATATATCCTAATAATCGTGGTGATGATGATGATGACGATGATAATGATAATGATTACAATAATAATAATAATGAATGGAATTGTAAGAAAAGTAAAAACAGTAAAAACAAAAGTGGCGATGAGACTGATAACAATGATTACAATGGTAATATAGTTAAGGGCAATTAACAATTGAAAGAGCTCTTAAAATCGAATTATCTGTCCGATATTCTATTGCGATTCGAACATGTAGAGAAAAATATGATAGGTAATTTGAACTCAAATTACGCTAAAAGATTCGTTTACTCAAACTAACGATATACAATATTTGTCATGTTTAAAACGTTTCTTTCCGTTCAGCATATGTCTGTATCTTCGGCAACTATACGTCTCCATTCCGATTATCACGACCCATCTTCAGTTATCTCCCGGACCCGGCCGTGCCATGGCTCGATCGTGCCTCGGATCTAAACTATGGAATTGTTTTCCTACCTACATTCGACAGGCCTCCACCAAATATCCATTCAAGAAACTTCTTATTAAAAACCTTTTTTTATAGAAAATCTAGTTATAAATACATATGTGTACTTTTCCATTTAATATGTCGTCTCAATTCTCTCTCTCTCTCTCTTTCCTTCTCTTCATTCTTGTAATTTTTTTAGACGCTTCGAAATAATAATAATGTATTAAGCGCTACATACATTTATCATTATATATTATATTATTGCTGTCATTATTATGCTTGTTATCATTACTATCATTATCATTATAATCATCATCATTGTCATTACCATTGTCAAAAATATCATCATAACAATATCAGTAAAGATGAAAGAACTGCCTTTTCCATTTAGTAGCATATATGAAACATTAATTTAAATATATAGCTGAATAACAAAGCTTAGGAGAAAAGAGATTATCATATAATCGAAATCAATGATTACAAAATATTGATATTGCATGAAGAAAAACACGTTATTTCTAAAAAAATAAATGTAGCTTAAAAGCATTGATCACGATTGCCTTGTTTAGAAAACGATGATGTCATAGAAACTAAAGTGCAAAAAATGTATTTTACCAGATTATTCGACGAAACAAAAATGCTTTCGCTATACCTCTTCCTGAACACATGATTGATTTACGGTCGAAGAGATAATAAAGTGCAATAAATGTATTTTACCAGATTAATCGACGAAAAAAAAACGCTTTCCCTATACCTTTTCCTGAACACATGATTGATTTGCGGAAATACAAAATAGTCACAATCCACTTTAGTATGTATTTGATGTCTTTCCACCTTTAAGGATTGATGGAGCGCTATAGAACCGCAGATAGTGGACTCATTATCATTGTAGGCTTGAATACACTGGCTTGGACGTTTGAGGTCAATCAAGAATTAACCTTGAAATTCATTATTGATATTATCCATTATTTAACAGTCTCCTGAGCATACGAACTAAATTAAGGGTTATACTATAGCTTTCCACTTCGTAAATAGTGATCGCAATGTGCAGGTTGCATTTCCCTGTAACGTCATGCTCATTAAAGGACATCACGTTGTTCTATCTAACCCAGGTAGATCATTAATATAAGGAATATATTTTAATAAATCGGTGTTCATTACAAAGTTACCTCAATAATGAATTACATTAAATTTAATTCAATTTTATTTCATTCAGTTAAAAAGACAACATTACATGTAACAATCAGATATATAACATAAAATACACGTTAAGAACATATTGGACAAGGACATAAAAATAAACTGAATAGGCTGCAAACTGAAAGCATACATAATCCTTATATTAAAGTTGACCCATTTTTGATAGTTATTATTTTCGAATAATAACTGTATCTTTTGGGGTCAAGCAGTATCTATATTCAGGAACACCGCATTATTTCGTAGTGTAAATGATGATGATAATGATGATGAAGATGATGATGATGATGGTAATAACAAGTATAGTAATAATGATAAAAATGATGATAATTATCATGATAATGAGAATAATAATAAAACTATAGATTGTTATCCATTTGTATATAATAGATAAAATATGTCACAACTTCCTGATGTTTTTTTCGACTAATGTCGGAAGTTCAGCAATAAATTTTTGCCAATATTCTTTGAAACTAATCACACGCAATGCGGTACATCCTTCCGCTGATAATTTATATGAAGAAGATTTGACATTGCTATTCTCGAAAAACTGTGTAGCTGTTCTTTCCCACATCGGGTCATAGTTTGCCAGTACTATAGAATAAGCATATGAATCAAGAATGCACGGGACTAAGCAAGCAAGAATGTTTCAGCTATTTCCAGCTGTACGGGTTGATTTGATTTGCGTTGCCATGGGGATTCTTCTACAAAGAACTCGTAAGAAAGAGTAAATCCCGGTTGTAGACATCATTCAACGTTTGTATGAAAACCAAAGGTTTAACCAGAAACTAATGTAAACTCATTAAGTAGCACATTAAATTTGTGTTTTAGTCTTGAATTTAGATGAATATCGTTCCGTTTTATTGAAATTATAGTTTCAACAATTTGTTATCTGCTGATCTGCAAGACGTGTATTAATAATAATAATAATAATAATAATAATAATAATAATAATAATAATAGTTGGTTCTTACATAGCGCTCATGTCTGTCTGACTTGACACTTCTGGCGCTCCACAATTATAATTTGCGTCTCTCTCATTAACCAAACCATGACAAGAAGTAAGTTTGTTCCATATACAAAAAAGTACATAGAAATTTTACACGATAACTAATTTTTTATATAAAAAAGTACATTTCAAATGGCTACCGTGTATCTAAGCTCTAATTGGCCATAACACGTTTACCACACACCAACAGTTTGCCTCGCATCAGCGGATATACGCTTTGACCATTCCTACAGTCAGTCGCGTTTCAAACGCTACATGTGAAATCAATTATCAAATTTCACGAGATACGACACATTGTGGCTTGAAATAATATAATTCTCATACCCATCTAAATTCCATTGTATTGTTATGTTAGAGAAACTTTATAGGATATATATATAAAGGAATTCAGTGATATGTGAGAAATCACCCCTTTAAGTTCTTAAAAACTCTATATATCAAAGGGCTTCTCGGCAGTGGTGATAGACTAAACATTTATATTTAATTCGCTCCCTTTTTAAAAAATTCTGCAGAGAGACATGACACAATGTATTCAAGCGACCAAAAAATATCACCATTGCACGCTACACGACTTCACTGTTTTATACTTATAGACCCATGAGAATGAAAGAAAAAAGAAAGATATCAAATATCAAGCCAGAATTGTAATATTTATATTGGGCTTGGTGAAATAACAGCTGTGACAGGGTCATGACCATAATACACTCGGTCCCTCTTATCATCTTTTCTTCTTCTTTATACAATAAACAGACAGTGTTTCTTTTATTATATAAAATATTCTCAAGGTAACTTCGAGCTTCCTCTGACGTTTTATTTAATTAATCGTTGCCATAACAACGACATATCCATATTTTATAATGCTTTCAAGTATGTTTCTATCTATTCGTTCAAGACCTTATAAAGTGTGGTGTCTTTATTAGAATGAAGAGCTCTGTAAGAAGTTATAAACATGCAGGCTATGTCGTATTAGTAGTAGTAGTAGTAGTAGTAGTAGTAGTAGCAGAAGCAGTAGAAGAAGAACTAGTAGTAGTAGTAGTAGTAGCAGCAGCAGTAATAGTAGTAGTAGTAGTAGTAGTAGTAGTAGTAGTAGTAGTAGTAATAGTAGTCGTCGTCGTCGTATTAGTAGTAGTATTAGGATTAATAGTAGTAGCAGTAGCAGCAGCAGCAGTAGTAGTAATAGTAGTAGTAGTAGTAGTAGTAGTAGTAGTGTTTGTCGTCGTACTAGTAGCGGACAATTGAAACATCCTCATTTATGAATAAACATTATGTTATAACTTAGATGTCAATCGAATAAAAAAGTAGTTGTTAAATTAGACTTCATTTCTTTCATAAAATCTCGAATCAATATGCAAGGAAATCCATCTAATATTGCGCAGAGCAGGATGGCTTTTTTCTCGTTTGATAAAGGCATCAGATTTTATTTCAAAAATCGCTCTCTTTGAATCAATTTAGCCTATTTCGCAAACATCGGGGCAATTTTATATTTCATTTTTGTAAAACGTTATTCATTCAAGTATCTACTATAGTTTATTGGGTTCATCAGACCAAATCGATATTTAAGTTTCTTAAAATTCCCTATTGCAAATCATTTCATAAATGGAAGGGAAATAAATGTTAGATAATTCATTGAATTTTATGTGACACGACCCATTTAAACACCAATCGATCTGATTTGTATTGCTATGAATGGATGGTATGTGACTATATTGAAGTGCGTGAGACATTTAAAGGTCTTATCCTCAACGACCATTGGCTGGTAGACATACGGATAACATTTCACTCACTCAGAGAATTCACAAATGAATTACACAAGTACAAGAAAGCATTGAAAGCCGTAGTATGGAGATACAAGATGAAAGGAAGAGACGATGGGAGATAAGGTTGAGACATAAGAACGAATAGAAGGCAGGAGTCATAGATCACAAGAGGACGTACCGCGATATGTCACCGAAGACCATCTTACTACCATTCTCACATGGATGGAAGAAATACCCACTCGGAAATTAAAATTAGTTTTGGGACGGGGAATATGATCAGTACAGGGATGAAATGGAGAATGAGCACATGAAACGAGAAGTACATAGCCCTAAGCACAATGCGGCTTTCTGGGACAGAACTAGAGGCTCTACAGGACCATGTTAGCTTCTCCAGGCGTGTTTTTATACGTTGAAGAGCTTTTTACTGAAAGGGCAATCGCCGAATCGAGATAATACAGGAGCAAAGGCGCTCGCTATAAACGAATCGATGATCAACATGTTGCGTAGTTTCATGAAACTAAAAAGGTAGAAACTATACCTTACATTATTTGGATGTAAGATAGTAAACACAATTTAAGAAAAGTCCTTTCATATACTAAGTGAACATGTTTATGGGCAGTGGGCTAAAGATGGAAGCAACACAGATATCCGTATATTACGTGCATGCTTGTTCACATGAAATATTTTACTCTTTATACTAACAAACATTTCTACTTTTTAAAAGTTCACTCCAAAATAAGGATATAATAAATATAACAATATTAATTACAATAATAATAACATTAATGATAATAATAATGAAAATAATTATTATTATCATTATTATCAATATTATTGTAATAATAATAGCAATAATAAGAATAATAATTTCAATTATAATAAAGATAATAATAATAATAACAATAACAATGGTAAATTAAAAATTTAATGAAATAATAACATTAATGACAATAATATTAGGTACGCTTTTAAAAAAATTACCATAATAGTTGATAACAATATCACTGATGATAATACAGAGCTATAGAACATCACAGTGGAGCAGAATGGTTCATCAATCTATGTCACTTTCAATACTCTTCCCTTAATCAATGTCAACAGACCTACCTACCATACCAGCCCACCCCAAGGAATGGCTCCATGGTTTGTGGAGTATTTGGAAGGAATTCGATCTGATCGTTGAGTGAGAAGTCGAATTTGAGTTAACATGAGTCACGAGGAATGCTAGTAACCATGAAAACCTGATTGAATGTTGTTTGTTAGGCGTGAGACAAACAACCTTTCATGTATGTCTCATATTGGTAGAGACAAGAAGGAGGGAGAGAGACAAAGTATTGAAAGTTTTATTTCATATTTAAATTAAACATGATATATGAAAAGTGACAGCGGTAACAAAGCTTGTTATATTTTTTTGGTGATAATCGGCCTAAGAGGAATAAAACTCGATATAAAACATGAGTTAAAAGAAGAAACGGATGCATTTCTCTGAAAACATATTCAGGTTTAGCAAATAGTCAGGTAATGGCAATGGCAACCTTAATGTATGAATTTCTACTTCAAATTTACAAAGGCCTTTGTCATTCAAAATATGTTATGGAAATATGAAGGACATTAATCTTCATATCGATAGTAAGGTCGGATCAATGGGGTATGAGGAATCATACTTCATCCCTTTCCCCAAAGAAAAAGGTATCTGGTATATCTTCAGTACATACACAACCTTTCTTTTTCTGCCCCCCCCCCCTATTTCATCGAAATAATTTAGATTTTAAGACTAAGACACCCGTGAAAAGAAGAAATTGCCTTTTTGTGTTATATATTTTGGCCTTGTTCCTCTTGTAGATGCATATATATATATATATATATGTGTGTGTGTGTATATGTATTGACAGGAGCATAGCGTGTGGTTTGTGGTTGATATGACTATCCCTCAAGCTTACAATGTCACAAAGCATTTTGTGTGCGCTCCTGGGTAAAAAAAAATGAGCCCATTTATTATTGCGTATTATAAGCGGTTCTTAATAGGCAAGGCTGAAGGGGATGCGCTGGATGACGATAACTCTCAATGCCGCTATTTGACACGTGAAAGATCAAAATGTTATGGAGAATAGTTAGATAATAGGGCAGCGGTAACTGTATACATTTTCGTCAAATTTGAAAGTGTGATACTCTTTATTCTGTTTTTTTGGACTGACTCGCGAAGAATGACTGTTTTCATGATATATTCAAAAGCTAAACTACAAAACTATAGTACTGTCTATAAAAAATGGTTGCTAAAAGCATGTCGACATACAGCATAGGTGAATTATTCTATAAATGCCAATAGTTTGTTGTTCTTTATTTCAATAAGACTTCGACTTTTTTTCCTATCATTAATCAGAGTAACAACAAGCACTGCCATAGGTTTGACGACCAGATGTGGTTTCGTTCATTAATGTAATACGGTCTATTAAAGAAACATATTTTATATTACCATGTACAAACATCAAATAAGAGTCTGACATCTTAGTTTTGCTTCAGACCCCCCTCCCCCTTCCCCGAAAAAGATCAACACTTTACCTTGATCTGTTGTACGCTCTTCCATGATAATGCACAAGTTTGTATTTCATTCTGATTCAAATGATAAGTATACGTCTAGGAAACTTAATCGATTAGACTCAACGTGACCTGGGTTTGATGAGTGTCATGTGATCACTTTTAGAACGGCATTTCAAATCCTTGCTCTTTTTGCTAATTCGTAGCTAATTTTTCAACAAAGGTATATACATCATTATCTTTCAATAAAAGAAATCTAGTTTTACCCCTGCGATCTTCACTGACACATACGTTTCTTTTTCATCTGTGGTAATATAAATCTGATTCCCTTTTTTACCGTTTTTATCTAATTGATATTTAGCTCTTATACAATAATATAGAGCTCAAAGCTACCGACAACTTAAATTAAATGAATAACCCGGATTTTATGAATACGAAGCTTGATTGCATCCTTCATGTTTCCTAGAAATTCTGCCTCGCTTCAATTTCAAAAGCACTCTGAAGTCATATAAGTTTACAACCATTTGAGCAGGGTAGACAATGCTCCCTGGGTAATTGTAATGTCAATAAACTACTTTCAATATGTCATCGAAGATATTAGGAACATTTCAAGTATAGAGGAAGAAACGATATTCATGTCAAATTGACCATGTTGACAGTACTTGATTTTAATGTACAGCTCTATTACGTACACCTGCATGTATAGTTCCTTTCTGGTGAATATCAGCTCTATATCTAGTAAGGCTCTGAGTATTCTCTCCTTTTTACGTCATCTTCATAACAACATCTTTTCTTTCTATCTTTTTTTTTCATTCTTGATTATGCCAATGACCGTATTTTCTGTACCATACATTGGGATCTAATATTACTCTCTTTGTGGTTTCACCAGTGTTAGTTTCGACATAATACCACAGCTTTCACTCCGCGGTCAAAAATGAAATCGCATGAAAGGAATAGTCTGTAATGCATTTTGCATTTAAAATGATTTTTATGTTGATCTCTGATAGCTCTACAATCTTAACCGCACATTCCATACTTACTATTATCTACGGAAATTTGAAATGCACTTCAATGAAGAAAAAATATGTTAAAAAACAAGCAAAAATCTGCTAAATAAATTACTAGGCCAGAATCTGGGTATTTGTCAAAAGAAAACGTGCCCTTGCAAAAATGGCCAGATTTACACTTTAATTAGTTCCTCATAGGCTATACGTGTATTCAGATCGCAGAAAATGTTCAACAAATTTACCTTTTTCTACGAACAGTTTTTGTCAAGAAATGACAGTGCTGTTTTTAGTATTTGCTATAAAATATGGAAATACGTGTATTAATTTTGAAATCAACCAAATTGATTCGGTGAGGATAACACCGTTTGCATGATTAATCAAGATCATCATTTCTTATTTGATCCTTCATAGCCTGGAAGAATATAGGCCTAAGGATTTCTTTACAAATTTCTTAACAGATATATTAAACTCTACATCAGCTGCTAGTGACAATAATTGATCAAGATTAATTTTATTGTGATTTTGAGCAGATGCATTAGCCACCAAGTGTTCACCATGTACGTGACGTTAATAAGGGACGCGTAGTGGACACTATTTTCAAGTCTCTTGGAATTCTCACGACTGAAAACTAAGACAAGATAGAGATCGTTTTCACCCAACCACGAAGTGCGAGTCGAGGTTCATGAAAAGAAGAGACTCCCGTTCAAAAAGAAAAGAGAGCCGAAGTGACAATGCCGATCGCTTTCAACTCCACCTTCCGCGGGAGGAAATTAAATTATGAAATCAATATCGAGTTTGATAACTCGATAACTCAGGCTCCGAGGTGGAAAGATTGTTTCCGGAAGCATTTCTCTGCCCCCCTTAACCCTTAGAAAACTGCAAAGAAGTTATAAACCTCGGGGCTATATCAAATTTCCTTCATAAAACATGTAAACCTACAAAAGGTCAATATGCACCATGTTATTATGTGGGATCAATTAGAAGCACCAACGTATTTCAAATCCTTTAGACAAAAATATTATATCCCCATTTTGTGCTGTCTTTTAAATAAATAAACAAATAAACATATGCATCCACTTACAGCTCGTCTATGAAACTGAAGTTCATCGAACTAACATGACTATTGTTAATTTGACTACGTTGGACATAGCAGATTTCAGGAATTTCAAGTTTTCAACGGAGGATTACAAAAACATTGAATGAGAATATGTATTGACTTCCACTTACTTCACTTTAAAACATGTGTGTACAAGAAGACGTCTTGATAGTTACGCATAGGTTGCCCTCTGATAGATTACTTGTCAAACTTTCCTATCACCCATTAAAGCAGCGCTCACGAGTCACGCTAATTTGACAATGAACGCTAGCCAAAATTTATCCCAACGATGTTCGACCGGTTTCTTTTTTCACAAAATGATGAATAACAACCGATCCATTCAAAAGTTTATATTTCTTGTCCCTAAAAGACCTCCAAACGTATTATCATAATTTTTCCTACTTTTAGAATACATGTATATGAATATAGACATAGAATTAAATGAATTTAAGAATGAATATAAATCAAAGATATACATCAATACAAAAAGGATGAATATAACAAATTTAGAACGGCATTTGTGATTGAGAATTAAAATCGGATACTTGGACAATACCTTCTCAACGATGTAGAAACAGGGGTGAGAATCAAAGATTTCCAGTGCGATCGCTTCAATTGGTCACTGTTTTGATGCTAGAAAGTTATTCCTGAATCACAATCTACCAATGGTCTAACATACCCGTTCAAACCTCCTTCATCATGTTCATGAGACCATCTATATCCACTGCTTCACCGCACGGTGTTCATAAACATTCCTTGTTTAGACGGGTCAAAATCTACTCGAAGTTGGTCGGCCAGACAAATTGTACTTTCTGAGGCCTTCTTCCTTATTTTTTCCAATTTTTGTAACCACTCCTCTATTGTACTTATAGATTCAATCATGTATTCGCCGGGAAAAAGGAGGGAGGAAGATCGATTTTCGCCCGCGAGTCTGGCATCGGGAAGGCGAACCAAGGAAAGATATTAGGCCGAGATGGTGGGACTAGAGCAGAATCCAATATGCGGTAGGCTGATGACTCTGCCTCAACGACGAAGATGCGGTCGCTTAATGGAAAATGGATCTAGGTTTCTTAGGTCCGCTAGCAGGTACCATATCAAGCAGTAGCTACTTAACAATTCAATGCTGGAGCAAGAGAACAGAAAGAGATTTACTAGGGGCTGGACTTAACGGTTAATACGGTACATGTCTCCGGGCGGTGGCCTGAATTTCAAATCGCAGACAGCCTCCTGAATATCAATACACGGACGAAACAAGAAGCAGACGATATTGCTGGAGAAATCCGATAATATATTCCAAGCGATTGAGTTTTTCAGCTTTTACCCCTGGTAGCCAGCGAGGAACTAGGTTGAATGCTGCTCATCGAAATTTTATGGCGAAAAAAATGACAAAATTTAAAAGTGGAGAACAGAATGCATGACCTCCTTTATAGTTGATATAAAGGAACAAGTTTGTAGGCTTGCATATTAAGTACAATATTCACAAGTCTTTTCTCATTATTTTTCTTCGTCCTCTTCTTCTTTTTCTCCAGACTGTACAAGCACGATGTAGAAGAAAAAAATGGGGCAGGTATTTACCAACTGATTTTTGGCACGATTCCGGAGGCTGAGAGAATGAGTCTGCATCCACCACTCATACTCACGCGCCAACACAATCTCCAATGCTTTCCTATGGTACGCTATCTGATTGGTAGCTTTATGTCACGTGGTCTAAGAGTGAGTGAGTGACGGTAGATAGATACCGATACGTTCAGTACGCCACGCTACATTAGCTGACATACGAAGTAGCCAGCTGAAGATAGACAATTTATTATTTCTTCTCACGCTATACACAATGTAGAGCTATAGATGGCGTACCTGCTCTTTCCTAAACAATAGCGATGTTGCAGAAGCATACCGTTTTGAAGCTATTGTTTGTTTATTTATTTGTTTGAGTTTGTTCTTCAAAACAAAGTAATATTGGACTGTGTTTACATGCCATGACTAAAGATGGGTATCCGGAGGATAAAATGAGCACCTGAATAATAATTTACCACATAATGTTGTACAAGAACAAAAAAGGCGAATGATCGATGTGATGTGGGTAATTCATGTTTTTCTAACAAGCTTATATTTATTCCTTTATTAAATATACAGGGGTTTTCTTGGGATTAATTGTGAAGGGTTTTGTTACAGAGACATAGCGTGACGCATCAACTAATGACAATCGTAATGCAATAATGAAAATGTTCTTGTCTAGAAAACGATTTGAAAATTACATGAAAGAAATTTTGAACTAAATATCTTGAAAAATACTATAATATCAAAATATTCTCAAGAAATTTTGTTTTGATCATACAGATTGGGTCGGAATTCGAATATTTTTCAGAGTGCTTATGGCTCTATGATATCAGAGTATGTTAAAGCCCGTATTCAATATCACTTAACAAAAGAAACTAACACACAATTAACTTTAAAAAAAACGACATTGCTTGAATCCATTGTAGGCCTCCTGGTATGATGCCTAATATGAACGGTAGAATGTTCGAATACTCGGACGATGGAACACTGATCCTTTCTTCGTAAAATTAGCCTCCTTGTAAATTGTATATGCCATGTCTAATCATGGTGATTAGTGAAATAGTTGAATGGTCACAATCAATAATCATTTCCAGCAATAGCATGGCTAAAGCACGATTTCTTGTTTGACTATTATTTAAGCATGGCAGAATGTTAATCAACTCCTTTCTTTAACGTGGTAAAAGAAAGGAGTTGATTAACATTCTGCCATGCTTAAATGGTATGTCATGAATAATCACATTAACAATAAAAACATAAGAAATAAGTGATATAGTATAAATTATACTATATCAGGTTACCTGAGCCTTGTGAGCTGCATGATGCGTTATTAATTCACTATTAAGTAAATTAATAACGAATCATGCAGCTCACAAGCCTCAGGTAGGAAATGTCTTTAAGCTATTGCGGTTTTTTTTTTCTATTCCCGGTTTGGCACTTGCCAGTTTGCTAACCAAAACAATGTATACATTTGTATCCCTGAATATCTTAACGTTCTCAGTATGAGGAATGCCCATGTCATTTGAAACGTACACAAATTATCGAAATTGTTTGCAGTGATAAAGAAAGCAAACTAAATGGATTGTAAGGGAGGAAAACACAATATTATTCTTACAACCGGGAAAACGGTTGTAAGATTGCAATACACAACATTTTAGACAAAACTCTTTTTTTTTCAAAGTCATAAACTTGTGATGAGCATACCTCAAAACGTGGATAGTTTTAGGGAAATGCCAGCACTATTTCGTTTAAAATCCTATTCATGTTGATTGAAAATCTATACTGAGGTGTCAAACTAGCTTATTGCATTTAAGCAATTTTATTTGAGGCGCAATGGCTCAGTGGTAAGACAATAATCGTCATAACGAAGTCCCTCGGAGAGGACTTGCTAGCCGTCGGCATCCTGTTTGCCTACTTATAATCATACACATGGTTTCTTATCAGTCAGATAAAACAAGCTAACCATCAGACTAATTGATTCTTAGATATTGGAGTTGAATGTGGGTTTACTTGATGGATGACCGTAGCATGACAAAATGAACCTATCAATATAGAGACGGAGGTATTCCGTTCGAGTGCAATTAAATCAGAGGTTTCCTCCTTGCCTAGTAATACATGATCTTGTGTCATGTACAAAAAAATATTATTAGATTGCCTGACCTGTGAAGGGGGCCGGGTAAAAAAGTCTTATAGAAAAGGAAAGAGCCATGGTGAAAGGGAGAGATAAAGATACTAATAAAGACAAATGGAGAAAGACAAAGATACCAGGAGACAGAGAAAACAGAGGACATAGAAAAGGAGAGACAGAACAACAGAGACACAATGGTACACACACTCACAGACAGAGACAGAGAGAGAGGGAGAGATATTTACCTTAGCTGCGCACATAATATGCGTAAGGCTACACGAATGACAGAATGAGAGGACAGAAATAAAGTTACATGGAATGACAGAGGGAGAGGAGGAGAGACAGAAAGACAGGGAGAGGCAAACAGAGACAGACAGAATGATAAACAGAGGAAGACAGAGGGAGGCGGAGAGAGAGAGAGAGATGGACGGAGAGAGAGACAGAGAGACAACTATTCGCACATCTTAGCGGCGCACATAATATTCGTAAAGCTACATGAATGACAAAGGGAGAGTACCGACAGAAAATTACAGGGACTGACAGAGAGAGACAGACAGACAGAGACGAAGAGACTAATACTAATAGACACAGAGAATGAGAGACACTTATCTTAACGGTGCACGGAATACACGTAAGGCTGCATGAAAGTAAGAATGAGAGGACAGAGACATAATGAACAGAAAGAGACAAAATGACAGGAACTGGCAGAGAGAGACAGGCAGAAAATAAGAAAGGAGACAGAGAGAGAAAAAAAAGAGACATGGAAACAGATATTAAAAACAGAAGTAGAGAAAGAAACTCGTCTTAGGGGCGCCCGTAATACGCGTAAGACTGGATTGAACTTACCGAGAGGGATATCGACTCCAAAAAAAAAAATCGAGACATGAAATTGCTAAAATACCCTTAATTTAATATAACAAATATTTAATACATATCGTCGTTCACTATAACATATACAGTTTAAAACTAAATTATTCATACCCTTACCAAGTTTTGTCATTTTGTAATCACTAGTATGTGAAAGATTGATTTCTCCAAGTTTCTTGAGAATATGACATACTAAAGCTTATATTTAATATTGTTCATCAAATGCCCTAATTCAGCCAGTCCATCTTTCATTCTTGAGTTACGAAAAACACAAAAGACATCAAATGTACAAGGGCTATGAATAATTTAGTTGTTAACTGTATATTCATGTTTAATATATAACAATATCCACAATTCGATATTATTTTATAATGAATGTAATTGTTTTCGGGTGATATCTGTAGTAATCAATCATGAGGTTGATTCTTACAAGTGGTACAAGTACCATCTCTAGGGAACATGTCATTCGATCAGAGGTCGATCAGATTAAATAGGTAGTTCAGTGTGAATTTTAAACACGAGCGCACTGACTTTGTCTCGAATCCAGAATACTAAAGGACCTACCAATAAGAAACTTCCCTATGGTACCCCTCATGGCCGTCTTGTATGTATGACATTGACTATGGGGCACTTGTCTTCCTATTCCACAATCAATCACATTCCAATCTCTATCCAAATTGGTCGTCGACGTAATTCCATATGTTTACAATGTTCTTCTGTTTGTAAGTCAATATCCCATCGGTTTTCACATCTTGTTAGATTTGAAGATAGTTATTTCAACGTGATTGCCCTTCCTCTTATCAGTTGTGTGTCTTCTTGATTGGAAAGAAAACGAGAAACGGAAAGAAATTGGAATACATTATGGACGAAGGAAGGTGATTGCTTTTTTCATTTCCATCGTGTTCGCAATGTTATCATAAATGTCTATTTCAACTGGTAGGCAATTCATGATTGTTTTGGGCCATGAATTTGTTTTTACAAAATGACAAATGTGCATCTTAACGTCTAACAATGTCATAAGCAGTGAATATATACAGCCATCTATCAAGCATTAACTAGTTTTGTCTAATAAATGGTTTGATTTTAAGAAAGTTTCCATGGATCTATGTAGTGCGACTGTGACATGCTATATTCCACTGCACACACACACACACACACACACACACACAACCACCTCCACCATCACCACCATCACCACCATCACCACCCTGCCCGATATTTATAATCGCGTGTCAGTTGCATGAAATTAACTTAAAATACTGAATTGTGCATTGAATAAATAGTGCCACACTGCAAAGTAATGGCCCAATTTGAGATAATCACAATGGCCTTTTAGTAAAAAATTAAGCAAAAAGTGCGAAACAATTTAGACCTATAAGTGCGTAAACGTTGGTCGTACACATAACTACTACCATGTTGGGAAACTATTACCCACAATTTTACAGTATATTATTTGGCATTATGATATTTTGATCAACCTTCCATTCAGTAAGCTTTGAATTGATAACCTTTAAACTCATGGGAACCTTAAATTTTGTTGTTTCTTTTAGAAATGTAAAATATACGCACACGAGGAGAAAGGTACACGATCACTATTATGTAACCATTTCTCTCAAAATATGTTTGTTAACTTTTGAGGTACATATTTTATAGTGCTATTTTTGTCAAGAAGAGGTAATGTGTATTCCCTTGTTTTTGCTTGTTATTCAAATATGCTAACTGGGGTATGATTTTAATTTAAGCATTTATTTTGTATATTGTTTTTATTTTTGTAACGACAGAACGTCTTATTTTAAGCCATGTTCTATCTAAACCTAATAATTATCAACTATGTTATCTTAGGGACGTTGCGCTTCAAACATTTTTTGATTATGCACTGTTCCTACTATGTATTATATTTCGATGTAACCCACTGAATTTTATTATCTGTAAACAATTATTTTACATGGTGAATAAATAAAACAAACAAACGTTGATTTGATATATCACAGATATAAATAGGTTGTAAATATATTGTGTGCTGAGAGCTAGAAGGGCAATAGCTTTTATACTCTCATACAGAGTTAATGCCCTCACGCTCAACAGAAGAATTATAATGAATTGCCTGCTTAAAGTCGCTCCTGCTATCGGACTAAATAAATGTGTTTAATTTATATATAACAATTCACTTTCCTTTCATTTGATGCGAGACATGCATCTCATGTTTCGATATTGCGAGTAACATCGAATGACGAAGCGAGCACGTGAAGATGTGGGAGAATTAAAACTTCACAAGATCAACACCGTGATAATCGGCCGTATTTTATCAATTAAAACCAATTATTGTGCGCCAAAGCGATGTGATGACGTCATGATTTGGCTCACATGACTGATTAGGAAGGCCATATCATAGGTTGTTTACTAATAAACTAAACAATGTCTGTCGCTTGTATATTGATCGCAAATTTAATGATCGATCTCGACCTTGAAGATTTGGGCGGTCAATGAAATTGTGTAAGTTGGTGTACACTGTCTGTCTAAGAGAGACTGATTTAATCTAGACAATCATATAGGATTCACGATATAAATATGAAAATACAAATCTCATCACAGCTACCTGTAAAAGAAAAGACAGGCCGAAATTGGACTCACTGTGGTTTATTTGCCTCATGTCATGATTGTAACGATTGTACAGGAATTTAAACATACTTTGACTTCAAATCGAAATGAGTAACAGTGTAGAGTGATGAGCATTTCTCTTTTTACCCCCTCCGAAAACAAAATGATGTGTGGTGTTCTTTTTAACGGACCGGGTGGAACCATCCTGGAGTTGAAAATAAAAATCAAAGGGACAGCTCAAGAACGTATAAACTAAATATAATACAGTAAATATGCAACGCGATACTAGAAAACAGACAAATTAAGTCTTGACTGAATCCCGGTAGTCCTACATTCACAAGTCACTATACACAGGCCACCATCTCCCAACAAGATATTGTCTACACACAAGGCTTTTAGGGCATGACTACTTTCCTATAGAGACCCACATCTGAAGTTTCTGGGAAAAGTGGGACAGAGTTGCATAGCCGGCTTGCAGTTGGTATGTAGGAATTGTGATTGAATTCAGCCCTTGACCAAGGAATATGTACACAGTGTGGATGACCACTATATGTGAATCTCATCACAAATGGTGTCTCAACAACAAGCTTGATTTGATTTTGATTTTATTTCTGCATTTTTTCCAAATACAATAATTGAATAATAAAGAACATGTAAACGTAAGGTATAATTAAAACAAATATGCAAACAATAATAACTTCACGTCAAAATGGGATTTGCAATAACGAACATAATATTTCTATAACATATTATCATAAATGTTATGTATTATCCGGAGTATCTGTGGAAAAAGTGCAGGGGACCGCAATTATAAGCGACACTTGACTAGGATGGCGACCTCAAAAGAAAAATCTTAAGGTGAAATGTAATGAATGGAAGAAGGAAGAAACAGGCAGGTCAAATTTTACCCATTATATCTTGCACACGATTGGGGGCGTTAATGCAATATCTCAATGATCAGACTAAAAAAATTTAAAAAAATCGAATTCAAATCTATGACCAATCATGAACAAGGTATTTACTGCTTACGAGGCTACCTACCTACCTTCTAAGAGAACTCCCTTTGAATCCAAACTTCTCTCGAGTATTATTATGATTTTTATATAAAGTATCTAAAACTACATTTTGTTGAGCAATGGGAGAAAGATTTCAAACTTATCAGTCATCTTGAAAATGATGTCATTCTCAATAGCTAACATTATGGCGACTTTCATAATACTCCATCCTCATAATACTAATACTACAGACTAAACACATACTCAAGCTGCCGTCACGTCACTTAATTCTAGGGTAAAAGGTAAGAAAAAACAGAGTGGAGAAAAAGTTCGGGAAAATAACCAATGGGAAAAAGCACTTTCAAACGAAAAGTACCGAGAAATGTAAACTTTGATCAATCAGTGCTTATGTATTGATCACGTATCTATTTCACATACACATGGGATTGGAAGGCGTGTATCTTTCCATCCTTTTAAAAACGATGTAATTTTAGATTTCTTCTTATTTCTCGTTAAAAAGGGACAATCTAAACTGGTAGATACATTCCTGTCAAGTGCCATGCCATTAATCATTCGTATACAATAGCTTGTATTTATTTACACGCCAATCCCTAAAATGCTTCGATCATGGTGGTAAAAAGATTGTACCATTACATATTCCTGCTGGATTTTTTTTGGTTAACAATAGATTAACAAAAAAATTTAATGTATTTATAAAGTAAATAAACTTACCCATGTTACATTCGCGACTTTTAGAGACGTTAGTAGCTAATATTAGGCCTATTTTTTGTTATCATGTCTTATCATTTATATGAAAAGAGATTTTAAAAATATTTTTAAAAAAAGACAGAGTCCAAAGGTTCTTTCACGATTTCCATATCTACTTGAGACTCCTTAGAGTCGACGATACCACAACTACATTTACAATGAAAAATTCTTATTTTCGTCAAATCGGTAACTCCCCAGTTTGAGATGAAGTATTGTATATCTTATACAAATCACGTACATTGTGAGTTTAACGTTATTGGTGTAAACCAATATTGCATTAGAGAATCTCTTCCTCATTGATCTACGGCTAGTTTTTCCCAATTTTGCCTGAATATTCACAAATATCAAATTCACTCTGTTTTGTTCTCAAGACAAACAGTTGCTACGCTTTCTTAGTGGCAAAGATGGGTTGTCCAGTCTGGCTAATTAGGTCGGGTCCCTAAACTCACTTTCTTCATGAACCATAAATGAAAAAGATGACTTTAGTGCGCATGACCATTGGTCAAGTGGTTGTCTAACGGATCTGACAATTTGACTTGATAGGACCTTTAAGTGATTGACTAGCGGATCACTGTTAATAACTATAATACAATCTGACTTAATCGGACCTTTGAGTATAATATGCCTAACGGCTCACTATTAATCTATGATACAATGTGACCTGATTGGACCTTTAAGTTATTTCCTAACGGCTCACTGTTAATCTATGATACAATCTGACTTGATAGGACCTTTAAGTGATATGCCTAACGGATTACAGTGATTGCTTGAATCAATCTGATTTGATGCGAGCTGATGTACCGTGAGATGATGAACAGGATTAAATCAAGCACAGCGGAAAGCGATCTTCGATTTTTGTGGAGAGAATCTCAGTATCCACACACTTTGCGCAAATGCAATGATCTCCACATTGAATGTAAAAGGTCACTCTGTAAGTATCACTTGTACTCCTCCCTTAGTATTCCCAACCCGATGTTGCTGTGCGGGAAAGAAATGGATACATTAATGTCACACAAACTGAGAAAGTATCATTTAAAAAAAGATAACGAACACTGTGACCCATTTTTCATAAAATTGTTAGCAATCTAATTTTCACAGTTGGAAACGATGAAATAAGCCAAAGGGACAACTTCAGTTTTCTCTCTGGCTTAGATTTTTGTTTTCTCTGGCACCGTTCTGTACGTAGGCCCACATAGAATCAGAAACAAGGAAAAACCGAGTACTGAATGACGTGCTACGATGAGCTTTCTAATACTCTTGATTGACTCCATTATTGATTCAGAATGATAGTAGGTTATGCAACCTTTACTATTTATGAGAGTATACAAGAATTTATATCTCAATCATGTCAATGTTTTCAATTGTTTACTTTCGATGATGCTTGAACAGAAAATTCAGTCAAATTACAAAAGAGAGATTTTGAATGGGCAATGTCTTACCAAATTTGTCGATAGGTCCTAATATTTTTCTAACAAGTCCAAAGGATCCTCAGATTGCAAAATTCGTTGACAGGCGTGCTTCTCGCCAATGTCACTTCCTGTTATTACATGCAATTTTAAATTCCAAGGAGGAAATTAATGTGTCTTTTTAATCTGAATTAAAGCTTATGCAATCTTTATTTTGAAAAAGATATATATATTTATATGGGCGTGGCAGAGTGTGTGTCCGTGGTTGTGTGGGCGTGCGCGCGTGTGTCTGTGTGTGTTGGTATGTGAGAGTGCGTGAGTATGTGTGTGTGCGTGTGCGTGTGCATTGTGTTATTTGTAATATATGTCTTTTAAGACGAAAGCTGAACAAGACATAAGCCTAGTGCGCTACAGGAACTTCGACCTTCCTATATTATGTGAATATTTTGATTTGATTTATTTGATTTATTGTAATTTTCTTCACGGTCTTTTTTTCAAAGTTAAAAACTATATAGTACCGAAATTATTCTGGGGGTGGGAGTGAAAAAAGATGTATGAAAAGACGACTGGAGGGGAGTGTAAATAGAGCAATATAAGGTGATGCCTGTGCTGAAGAGATAGAGAGATGTAGGCTGATTGTACGAAAAGAAAACTATTATGAACAGTTTTTTTTTGGCATTGACATTTCTCCTGGATAGAGGCGTTTGAAATGGTAAAATTATATCATTGAACATAAATGACCAACTACCAGGAGAATTTTACTCTCGATTTTTACTTTTGTATCAAAACTTAAATCTCTATATCGTTCTCTCTCTCTCTCTCTCTCACACACCCTCTCTCCCGCTCTCCCTCCCTCTTCCTCTTTCGATAAACCCCTTTCTTGCCCCTCTCCCTCTATTTTTTGTGAAAAAACAGGGTTCCTATTCTTTTCGAATGGCTTTTATAACTGTATTTCAACCACGTTTTTTTCTTATCTAATTTCCTAAATGGTAGGGTCTGTTTTTCAGACTATGTCTTTGTTGTTTCGATCTGTTGTGACGCTTCCCGCCAAAAGGCTGTCATCAAATTTAGCGCGCTTTATCGAACCCATTTCCCAAGGTGTTTTCTTGCTTCGTCGAAGTGAAATAAATATCGCTTTAGACAGGAAAAAAGATGTAGAAAAAGCTGAAGCTTCTTTCAGGTAACCCGAACTATAAAAACGGAAAAGGTTTGATCTAAACTAACCACTATTTAATCATAAATCATCATCCCATATACCAGTAACGATAACTAGCCTTGACACTTAACTTCTTCAGGTTAAAAATTGAAAGTAGTTGAAATTAGCATAGTTAATCTTACTTATTAAAGCTGATTTACCCATATTCATATACTGCCTAACAAGAAGCAGAATATTGATATGACCATTCATATTCGTCACTTGGGAAAACGTAGTAACTAACATTGGGATAAGTCTATAGCATTTGAACAGAGAAAGCGCGTGTGTGTGCACGTGTGTGTGAACACCTGGTGGGTATATTTTTTGATAAAAATCTTATATCTTGTTCATTGTAGGACTTATGAATGAACCTCATGTTAGTGCTATTAATGAGATGAAAAGGGAAGGTAGAATTAAACAGGAAATATTTTCGTGTAGCTATATGGAATAGCAGGAAAGAGACTAAGAATACATTAGTTCTTTAATATTTTCTTTGTGAATCTAAGGTTTCCCAGGACATTAATACATTTTATTTAATGATGGTAACATAATCGTAAAGGGTGAAAAGAAAAGATTCAAACATGTTCTTTACACTTGATCACCTCCTTACTTGGGACGTTTAGTGACCATGCTTTATTAGGCCCCAAGCCATTAGCAACCAATCAAGCATGCAATGATGTACAAAATGATTTGACAAGTTCTATCTGAAAACGTTCCTTTAATGCACATCTCTAGACACACTTGAAGAGAGGCGGAAGGGCAGATACTGAGAGAATGTACGCCATCCTTCCTCACCTCCCTATCTATCAATCTCCTTTCCACTCTTGATCTCTCTCGTTCTTTCTATTCCTCTTTACTTTCATACTAACCCTTCCTGCTCCATGTAACTGATTTTACCCCCCCCCCCAATCACCGCCACTAACCCTCCTTGCTCCATGTAACTGATTTTACCCCCCAAAAAAAAAAAAAAAAAAATCACCGCCACTAACCCTCCTTGCTCCATGTAACTGATTTTACCCCCGCAAAAAAAATTATAAAAAAAAATCACCGCCACTAACCCTCCTTGCTCCAGGTAAATGATTTTACCCCCAAAAAAAAAAAAAAATAATAATAATAATAATAATAATAATAATAATAATAATAAATATATAAATAAATAAAATTAAATAAATAAATAAATCACCGTCACTAACCATACTTTCTTTGTTGAGAAACGAATAATGATGATAGTGATAATAATAATAATGATAATAATAGTAATAATAATAATAATATTATTATAACAATAATAACGATATCAATTAAATATGAATATCCACAATAATAATATTTTCATATTGATAACATCAATTATCTTTGAAAGGCGTTAATATGAGCGTCTTACATATTTGAACAAGGCCGAGGCGTTTGGTCATTCTGTGTCTCATACATTACACAGGTGTCATGGAATTAACAACATAATAGACATTGGAATTATGGACGATGAAATGCATACCATCATCAAATATGGAACAAAAGCCTTGAACTTGCTCTTATATATCATCAGTCGTGGATTCACTCATTATTCCACATATAGAGTGTGCACTTCACTCGCCTACCATGCCAGCCAGTTATCATTATACCGACACACACATACATCTACAGCGACTTCTACATCCTTCTAATACTCATTTAATTCCTTGGTATAGAGAGGTAATGTAGATACAAATGTAATTTTCTTGTTTAAGCGGTCGAACCCGCGATATTTGCATCTCCATTCAAATGTTTCAACGATCCGACTAAGACACCTCTACCTGCAAAGACATCACTTATTGGATAGGCCTATTAACTATTAATAATTAGGATATGATTTTCTCTTAAAAGATTCAGAACTTATAAGTATACAACGTACCAGCCTTCCAGAAAGCTCATTTGGTGTACTCTCTACAATTCCAATGAAATTTTTCAAATATTTTATATCCTAATATTGAGATGGTAATTTAAACCCTTTTCTTAAAATAACCACAATATATTTGTATGTGTGAGGCGAAGGTGGGGTAAATTCTACCCAAGTCTTCCCCTCAAGTCTCCTCCCCTAGTCTCCTCCCCTAGTCATAGCAGTGATGTCTGTTGTCTAGTATGATTATTTTGTTTCCAACCCAAACTTCATGATTTATTGGTTTAGCACTTCGACATCAGGATATCAAGAGTTTTATTTTGCCTGCAAATTTATTCACTTGGTACTTGTTTGAATTTTAAGGACGCATATTCATGTGGTGTTTTCATTTTATAAAACGTTTCAATCTTTGATCCCCATAGGGTACTGCTGTGTACTCGTGATCGATCTTGACATGTGTTCTTATATTTTATTCATGAATTCTGAATCTATGCGTAACCTCGTCCTCACATATTGTATTACAGTCCATCTCTTGGATTCAAATGACCTTTAGATATTGTAATTACTGTATCGTCTTTGATTTATATCTTGCTAGAGGATGGCTGGTGATGACAGATAGATTGACAGTCCATTACAGGTTAGTGAGCTCCAGAAGATGGCTGGTGATGACAGAGATAGATGGACAGTCCGTCACAGGTTAGTGAGCTCAGTCTAGTTCACTCAGTCTAGTTAACTTTTTGACTTGTAGTTTGATTGCAGAACAGGTCAACCTTTAATATACACCAGAATAGCCATTAACCGTGAACATGAAATTCACGCAAAGATGTAAAACCACAATATCACGCTATACGGCTAAGCGTTAAAAGACCAATGTAGAATAGAATATTTTCCAAGGGAAAATATAATGAATGAATTAATTAATTGATTGTTTGATTGTAATGTTTGATTTGTTTAACAATCAAAGGTATGTAAACATTGTCTTTCACTTAGTGGGCTTTTTCTACATCAATATATATTGCATAATACAGTTACGTTTCCAATCTATATTATAACATTCTTAGCGCTTCACGATTACACTCATAATGGAAATAAAACTATCGAATTCGTTAAAAGATTCACGAATATTTTGGAACCTTCAATTTCTGTATGAAGTTTCTTTTTTATTAGTCAGTTTCCGACAAAAATTGCAAAATGAGATGAAGTTTGTCTAAATTACAGGATTCATAAATATGAAAGCGATGATGCCTCTCTCTTTCGATTCACATGTTATCCATGGTCTTAGTTCACATAGATTTTCCTTAGTAAACTGCATTCCTGACTGCTAGCCAATTTCGCAACAGCATTTGATATTGACCTTCAACAAAGCCGACGTTCTGAATAGTCATGATAGTAAAATCGAAACGTTGGTGATTTACAAGCCTCTTCGAAAGAGGCAAAGCCAAGTCGTCACCGAATCTTAACGAATGCAGACGAGTCGTGCGATTTTCTACGATTTGAAACCTATTCGGCCGTTATTCCTACTAAGAAGCTTAAGATGCACAATTTGCAATGTTAGTATTCATATTATTATGCAGAATTATATTTGTTTAAATTTACATTGGTAACGCGATCTTGAATTTCTTTCGAAAACCAAATAGCATTAGAAGTGGGCAGTGGACTTTGAGTTTTGCATCCAGATTTCTTTATTTGGAATCTCGTTTTAAAAATTATGAATGATCGTAGCTTTAATATGATTTCCATTTTAAATTCTATCGTTGAAAATTATCTTTAACAAATGTAATATCATAAGCATTAATCGTGCAGTTTAATCTTTGGTCATTCAAAACTCAACTCAACGTCAAATGCAGTTATCAAGCTTTTTGCAAGTAACCAGAACACATCTCTATTACTACTACTACTCCTACTTCTACTCCTACTCCTACTATTTATATTACTACTACTACTACTACTACTACTACTACTACTACTATTATTACTACTACTACTACTACTACTACCACTACTACTGATGATGATGATGTCATCATCATCATCAGTTGATGTTGATGTTGATGTTGATGTTGATGTTGATGTTGATCATCAAGATGATGTTGATAATTTTTTTTTTCCATATTTTTCCCTCCACTGGGATTTTATTAATTTTCATTTGAAACAAATTAACAAATATATATTCAAGGTAATTTACATTTATAGCATTAATAAAATTGGCTTCTCAAGATACAAGTATTGTTGAACTGTTGAGTTAACAGAAAACTAACAAATCTTCAATAATTCATTTATTATATTCATGGAAAGAAAAAAAAATACAGAAAAATATCATTTTATGTAAACAAATTCTTGAACTGAAACCATTTTCTTTTGAATTTATTATTTCTACAATTTGAATCTGCAATATACTTTTCGTTTTTGAAATAATTTATAATCGAAACTCTAATATTATCAAAATCGGGCAATCGTTTCTTTATTTTGCAAGTTGATGATTATGTTGATGATTATGATGATTATGATAATAATAATAAAAATAATAATAATAATAGTAATTTAATAATAGTAATAATAATGATGAAAATAATGATATCGGAGTAAAAAATGGCAACAATAAATAATACTTCGTGTAGTGTACTATCAAGAAAGAAACTACGCGTTCAAACAGAAAAGACAATGATTATAGCGATAGGTCAAAGTAAGAATTACATTTTTGTCCTGGTATATTGTATGCTTCTCAAGAAGGAACATGTTATCCTGACTGAAAGTAATTCGATTTGACTTATTATGTAAATAATTCATATTTCTTGGTAGTCAATTTGCTTTATCTTCCAGACAGCTTCTTTCTTTCTCTGTCGCTTGTTTTTTTACTCTCCCTCTCTCTCTCTCTCTCTCTCTCTCTGTCTCTCTTTCTCCCTTTTTCTATGGTTTTCTGTTCGGTCTCACTAGTGACTTCTCTAAGCCATAGATGCCAGTTTTCTGTATTCAAATCCTCGGTGACTTCACTTGAGATTACTCTGCCTTCATCATTCATTTCCCTTAGCTCACCCTCATACATTCCCCACTCTTTGAGAAACATTAAAAAGAATACATGTCAATATCTCACGAGTTTTTTCTTCGACTAAATTTGAAATTCAAGACTATGTTTTGCTGGAAATTAATTACTTGGAGCAGGAATCGCAATCAAGTAGAAATGTGACTCCGAGTCATATTAGCAAGACTTGAGTTTGCATTTATAGCCTCTGGTTCTACAAGTCAACAGTACACGAGGGTGGATCATGATCATACCGCCCTCCCCTACTCCAATGATTTTGTGGGGTCATGTTAAAATGAGTCAAATACATTCATAAAACAAAAATACATGAAGATTCATCGTTAAAACACAGTACAGAAAAGAACGTGGAAAGGAAAGGAGGCTGAGAGGTGTTATGGGATACTTTGTTTTTATGCATATCCTGGTTCAAAGCATGTTATAGTACATGACATGTGAAGATGGTTTGATGCCTGAGGCCCATATCTGATGCGTGTTTGTATTGCTATTCTCACTACCAATCAAATTAAGAGAGAGTCAAATGTGCTACAGGTCATTGAATCTATGTCTTAGCTTGTTGTTCAGGCACACTTGCTCATAAATCCAATTTCTATTGAAATTGATGAGTATACTTTAACAATTGATGTGAAGAAATTATATTAATATAGGTCACAATGATAACGTTTAGGCTTAACTTTTGTGTTGCTAATTCTTTACAAAACCAATAGAGTGTAAAAAATAAAGGGCCTACATCAAAGTTGCAAAAAGTTATCGTAATTTTTTTTTTTTTTTGCTTGAAACTATATATTTATTACCTTCTTTCTCTTTCAACATCGATATTTTGCAATAGTCATGCAGTTTAATACTACCCAAGAGATTATTATCATATAAGAAAGTGACAATATTTGCCAAACAACCTAGGAGGATTACACATACGAATATTATCATGCCTTGAGTGTTACTATTGTGCATGACAAGTACTAATCAATGTGATATTTAGGATTTATGTACCTAAACCCCCTCCCCGACAAAGAAATAATAATAATAATAATAATAATAAATTCATTAGTTTAAAAAAAAAAACCTGACCAATGATATTTATACGGTAACAATAATGTCAGAACTACAGGTAGAATACCACGTCTAAGTATGAAATGAAATGTTATCATAATTTCTGTAACAAAGTAGACGTAAAGAATGAAGGGCCAACAATCATAACGATAAACATAAAAAGCAAAATGAAGACCTTTATAATTATGTGTGAGTTCTTGCTCTTCCTCTTACGTATCGTATCTTTCCCTTAAACCCTTAGTTAATGTTTGCATGCCTCTTTATAAATGTTCTCCGTGTTGATTAAAAATGTCTAAATATAGATGCATCATAGCATTTAAAAGACTATTAATTAACTTTCCTCAAACGTTGATTGAACTCTGCATTATCATAACCATCACTATTAATATTTCCATTATCACACTTGCCTACAACACGATCACATTTTTATCACCAATATTATCATCACCAGCAGCTGCTTAAGTCTTCTCATATCTATGATTTCCCACTAGGTTCGATACATAGCTCGATATAATTTTGTTCCTGGATATATTTTTGCTTGAAAATATTCATGGAATTCGTCTTTGAAATTGGCCTGAAGAGGGGTAGAGGTAACTTGCGGACAGATATACATTCAGGATAACAAGAGGAGGAGATGACACTATATACCCTGGATATATATATACAGTTAACAACTAAATTATTCATACCCTTATCAAATTTTGTAATTGTTTAAGCATGTGAAAAGTTTATTTGTCCTGATTTATTTTTTTTGAGAATGTGACATATTAAAGCTAACATCTAAAATAATTCAAGAAAGGCCTTAACTCAATCAGTCCTCCTTTCATTCTTGAGTTACGAAAACACAGAAAACATGAAATTGACAAGGGTTATGAATAATTTAGGTTGTTGACTGTATACACGGTAATACATGCTAATTCAAAATCATGTTGACCGATTTCAAAGGAATCTCTTTAATAATGAGCAATTCTCAAAACTTTTGAAAATAAAAGATATTAAAAGTGATATTCTGGCATGGGCAGATTTCCTCCACTTTCCAATGAAATAATTTAATGTAAATGGCTCTTATCACGGTTTCATGGATCGACAAATTTACACAAATTAAGAATTGGTGTGGCTGCATTTTCTTGTTTTTTGTTATATTTCCTCATACGATCAAAAGTCTGACAAGATCTCACATATTTCATAAGAAAAAAGCGATGAATTCCATCAAAATATTGCTTGATCGATGCAAACTTTCCCCATACCGATCAAATTTCATGACTCTGGAAAACTGAAATCTTGAAGGAAATTCTCTGAGCTTTTGCAAAGTGTTACAAAACCCCCAACCCACATATAGTGGGAACTAGTCTTTCTTAATATAACGTTCATGTTTGAGTTTTATTTGGTCCGTGTAAAATCAAGGCCCCGTGATAATAGCATTACAAGAATAAACCCAATTTGTAAAATCAACCCTTCCATAAAATTGCGTCGTAAGCACATCAATAATGTTCGGCTAACCATTAAAAACTCAAATATTCGAATTTCCTCTCCAAGACTATTCTGCAGTTCAGCTTGATATATCATGACTTGTGATGGCCATATAATATATCAGGTCTCGGTATTATTCATATGGATTAACTATGTTACCAGTAATAGATCCTGACTGCGACTAATATATTCGAAGACAGTGGAACAAAATTTCGAATCTCCTCGTCAAAGTTATCAATAGATAAGAAATACATTTCAAGCTCAATGTGTAATAAGATTAAGGCCTATTCTCAAATATTTGTCATCTCAAAGTACTATACTGTGGTCCAGATCATTCAGAATCACCGAGTATTTTATCATTTTGTATTTGTACAATGCAAAATATAAATTATTCCAAACCAGGCTGAGGACGTACTTCCCTCTGGGAGGAATGGCTAATGTACATTAGAGACAAATATAGACTGAGATTTCAGCGTCTATTTCCTTCGTACTATTCCTCTTGATGTGCCTCTATGATAATAATTGTAATAACACCACAAACCAAACATTCTTAGATTGTGATTATGGATTTCGCTTAGGAGAGGGCAAATTTGACCCATTTTGATTCTGAAAGGAAGAGAAGGAAAAGGACCTTTCGAAGGACACCTTACGCATTCACTTCTTGTTCGTATTAGCAATGTCTATATTTTCATCTGTTGTGTCATATTTCTATGTTTCATCTGTTATTCCATATTTTCCATGCTTCATTTGTTATTCCATATTTTCTTTCTGTCATCTGTTATTCTCTATTTTCTGTATTTCATCTGCTGTTCCATATTTTCTGTATTTCATCTCTTATCCCATATTTTATGTGCTGCATCTGTTGTTCCATATTTTCTATGTTTAATCTGTTATTTCATATTTTCTATGTTTAATCTGTTTTGTTGATGGTGTAAGGTGAGATTAATACAATAGTGCCATAACCAAAGGGCCGTTCAAGTTGATTAATAGACCGTTTTCAATTAAAATCATAATGTACACGATTTTACCGATAAATCATCCCTGATAAAGGAAATACGCAGCTGCAATGAAATCATGCTTCTTTTTTTTTACATAGCAAAGGTTCCCGAGTGGAAAAATCCTTATTTCGCGTGAATATTTTTTATTTCAAATTAAATAATACTAAAATACGAATGGCACTCTGTAACATTGAAGCTCCTATCAGAAGCTGAGAGACGATATAAGCTATGAGTGTAGCGATTCTCCAGACTTTTCTAGAACTAGATCGGCTTTCCCACCTGTTCTTTTAATTTCAACAGCAGCAGAATTAAAAGACGCTCAGAAACAACAGATGTACCTTCTCCACTTCGCACGATGGGTTCAGCTCAATTGCCATTTTAAAATATGTTTTAACGGCCAATGCATTCGTTATTTTGTGTATCTTTTTATATGAAAATGGTTAAAGAACACTCGAGTATGAGAACCAAATATCAAAGACATCCAAGTATCTTTTAACATACTCTGCATTTCTACCAAGAAAATAAAAGAATCATTTCATAATCTGACACCTTACTACTTCAGTTTCAACAAAAAATCTATTCCTTACCTGCTAATACATGTTTGCACTTATGACGTATATCATACGTTGCATTTAAAAATAATAATAATTAGATAAAAGAGAATACATACTATTTTCAGTCAATTTGCCATGTAAGTAATAATATGCGGATATAGGTTGACATGCAAGTTGAGTGATGTAGAATACATTGTGAGGCAGGCAGGAACGCTGTGGGATAGATCAATTGATATTAATTGTAGGGTACGTGAGAAATGCCTCAGGCAGCTGTTTGCACTGCTACCCAAAATGCTTACCAAGGGAGAACACTGCTATATTAGGTGTGTTCACATACTCATACTGGTATGATTATGGGTACGACAAATGCATTTCCATCTCACTACAAGGCAATATCTTGATTTCCTATGACATATTTTACCCCTCAAAAAAATATATTCGCATCCGAAATGATATAGCATTGTGTGTTGACTTACTTTTACAAAGAATCAACATACATTTCTTACATGCCTAATAAGAATAAAATTATAATTATCCCTTATTGGTTGCACTAAATACTGACATACGCCAACATATCGATATTGTGTGCTGCAAACAGAATAGGTTGGTGTAATCATCATCTTAGTTGCATGATGAAGCCATCTGAACACAATGATTTGTCATTATCATGTTGACAGAATGGCGTGTGCACAAATGAGAAGCGAATTCCAACAGAGTGATAACCCGGACCCTCATCTCTGCAGCGTCCAATCAATAACACTGCTCACTAATTTCCCCTAATTTACAGTTCTATATATAGAAATGATTGGTTTATTTAAAGATGTAGTTGTTGATAATGATTAAACCCCTATTACTGTTCGTCGATTATTAGCAGATATTTGACAACCGATTTTAAGTTGAAATATTGATCACCTGCTCAACATACCACAAAATTCATTGTTGAATTATCATGAACAGAAGACAAATTATCAATTTGATTGATATTTCATTTTGTCTTATTTCATCAAACATAAAAATGCTCCCAAAAGAATACATAAAATTTTGTAGGACATATTAAAGTCTAGAAGTGTCGTGGTCTGGTAGAGCATTATAACATATGACAGACAATGGAGTTGAAAATTAAATCAGGAAACGGAATGATGGAGAATATCGGACAAATTGATGTAATATCGACCAGGCATATTCATTTATTTACATATTCTCAGTCATAGTATGTCAAAAAGTACACTGTACAGTTGACTTCATTCTTGTTTTCATTTTGCGATGCAACAGATACTAAAAAGAGAAAATTGTCCCAAAAATTCACCAGGAACTTTGAAATAAAAATACTATAACGTAAAAAGCAATATAGAGTGTTAATACGAGTAGTAAATGCCTGTACATGTATAATCTGTTTTGCAAAGAAGCTATTCACGTTTAATTCTAGAACCATGCACTACCCAGTCTTACAGCTGTGTGTCACATACTTGTAATCTGCCCCTTATATATATATATATATATATATATATATATATATATATATATATATATGTGTGTGTGTGTGGGTGTGTGTGTGTGTGTGTGTGTGTGTGTGTATGTATTCATTACTAATAAGTACAAGATTAATCTATAAAGGTGTGAAGAGGGTTGACCGAGTATGGGATATTTGTAAAGCCATTGTGTTGCACATAACAATCCTTCCGTCAATTATTGGTGCCTGTTGTTTCGGGGGAATCGCACGTGTGGCAAACGAGCGACCATGAAGAGAGCAACTGAAGTGATATACATATATGTTTAAGATATATGTTTACGTTTATGTGTTATATACTTATGATGATTAAAATTAACAAACATATGCATGGATATGAAAGCATGAAAGGACTTATAATTATTATGTTAAGATTTAAAAAAGCTTTAACATTTTTCAAGCATGAAATATATCTGAATAAACCAGCAAACAGACTTACCGTTAATTGCTTTAATGAGTGGAGCAATCTATTCAGAATCTCTACAAACTACAATGTAGAGGGCCCCAATATACTCAGCTCCAAACAAATCAATGGAATTCTCTGTAAGCACGGAATGCATGCGACAAATTCATTAACCTAATTAAAGATCGCACTCGAGAATGCGACCTAATTTACCGTTCTCTTTTCAGACGAGGTGTAATGTGATTCGCTTCAAGCCAATCATCTTCAATAAAACCCAATTCAAATACGTAGACCGCGCCCCCTTCATCTTCTCTCCTATAACATTTAGTAAGGGTTAACATGGGCACAATACCTCTTAAACTTCCCTCTTATTACAGATAACATGGAGATCATGTCTCCCCCATTACCTCTCCCTTACAAGTAACAGAAACAAGCACCGTAAGCATTATTTTACTTTATGTTGAGGCATACCAATGCTGCTGTCAAATGTTCATTTATGCTGACTATCAATGGGTACATAATGTTCCAGATGGGACATGAATAGTCTTCATCTTGGATCGCCCGTGTATTCGATTCAATAGACCGGTCAACTGTCATATTCAAATTTTGTGCATACTTTACTCAAACAAAGGTTGTTCTTGACAACCTGAAAGCTAGCTTGAGGTTTGCCCGACATAGCAACAAGTAATGTATGCAGATTCCAAGTATTGTAGTTTATTCATGAATAACAGGTTAAGGGAATAACTCATCGCTATAGGTCACCAGGAAAAAAACATAACTTGGAATATGTTTATTTATTAGACACAATCATGCGCATGGCAACATACGTTGAGCTTTTTTTGTGTGTGCACAATTTACATACAAGGGAAATAACAAGCAAGGTCATTATGAATGATGAATAAAAATTAAATAAAGTATAATGCTGAAAATAATCATATCACAGTAATAAATATCTCGCCCCTTGAATCAACTCCTATATCACACAAAAAATGTGAAGGTATTTATAAACCAAAAACAATGCGATAAGAAATAAACTAAAGGTTCAAATGCTGAACCTCCGCCCTCCGCCCCAAAAAAAAACTCACTGAGCCAGACCCCGCCCCACATGAGCACTAGTTCTGCCCTCGTAGCTTCGATAAGAAGGCTCTGCTATAATTATCATGCACCGGCCGCAGCCTCGAAATTAAGGGACTCGTATTATCACTTGATATGCAGAGGTGCGCCACCTGTTGGCTAATGGGCAAATAACATCTCAGACTATTTATTCACCACACACTCGTGCAAGAAAGGAGCTGAACATATATAGGACATGCTAGAAAACTGTTTCCGATCTTGGAAAAGAAAACATATCATAGGGAGATAAGCAGATATGCAGGTAAGATGGTGTACGTTCTTTCCCACATTCCAAGGATAATCAGAACACAACAGTAAACCAATTAATTCTGATACTTCACTACTTACTCGCGAAATCTTAATCGTTTTTTGTAAATATTTTGGTAAGAAGAGAACATAATCAATGCTAAAGTTACACTCTTTTGTCCCAACTTGGTAAAATTTCTTCTTTAAAAATCGAGGGCTTATTTAACTAGGCAGTGAGAATGTGAAGTATTCGAATTCAAAGTTTAGCCGTTAGGATGCTAAAATCCCAGTATTGATAAACAGTACTATCACCAATATTGGTATATATGATATAGCGTTACAAAAACCTACATTTATCATAGATGTTGGCTACGTTTATAGTATGTCTATATGTTTATGCCTGTACGTTTATATTGTTTTTCCTGCTCAACAATCTGTTGATAGTTTATGCGAAACCGATCGTTCTAAACGCCATAACTATCAAAGTGATGACATATTGTGTTGACACACTTACCAAAATGATCAATATTATTGAACCTCCAAATCTTAAGTTTCTTGCATAATTTGATTAATTAGCGCAACTATATGTTCATTTTTGACGATTGCCTTTTGGAGCTTATATAAAATGATAATTAAAAAAAACGAAAGTGGAAAAGATGAAAGGAAACAAAAGACATTGTTTACTTTTTAGAAGGAACTTAGAATACGCGTCGACTCCAACAATTTCCTTTTCAAAAGAGGACAAAGAAAATGGTATGATTTACCTGAAATGTTGAAAATTTATATGAAGATTGATATTTTCTTCTTTTTTTTTTCTTTTTTTTTCGTTTAACGAAAAATGAATGTGAGATATTTTGTTACAATAAAATCAAGTTGTTATTGCTTAATGTTAATGATTTCCAAGTTCTTAAGTATTTTGTCTATTTGGCATGTTTGAAAGTAGCTTATTGTACCTGAATAATGAATATATGTCTGTATCTGTTCTTTATTCAAGACATTTAAAATTGTATGTACATTGTACTAGCTATAGCTATCTTACCCTGTCTGAGGAGTTTACAATTTTATTTGCGAACCTCGGTCCTGGGTTATTTATGTTTATTCTGTTGAATGTTCTTAAAAGATGAATTAATGAAATAAATATATCATAACCACTAAGCCCAATTATAATATTATATTAGATTATGATTGTATATATGGGGAACATGGATGCATGCTGCAAAGCATAGTTTCTATTTTTGTAATGGTTTACAATGATGGTTAATACTCGATAGTTATTGGTATGCAATAGTTGTATTTGTTATTGAGATAGCATGAATATAGCTGTCTGAGTACAGAATGGAGTCCGAAGTTAAATCATGAGAAAATGTAGACACCCAGTTTATCATTACCAAAGGAACAATACTCAATAGAATGACGCACATTATCATGTCAATAGATCGTTAGATTTCAGATTAATATGGCTGTTTTAAGTGCGTTAACTATACAGGCAGCTGTATATTGGCTATGGACAGGTTATATCTTGAATAATACCCGTGCTTGAAAACATGCAGACCTATGCTTTAAAATTGAAATCAAACTCAGGAGTGATTTAATATAGGATTTAATCTGTACCCTTATTTTAGGTGAGAGAGTGTCAGATTTAAATCTTTAGCTGATATGGTTAAATTCACGGGGGGGTTTACAAAGACAAAATACAAACTTTTCAGCTGCTTACATAAAACTAACAACCACAGATTATTTTAAAATGTTCATCGAGGCCATGGAAATGGTTGATTTTTAAATGTATAGAAAGGAATAATGAAATAAGTAACCTACAGCTTCATCTTTAGAAAATACGGTAAGGTAAATCTAGTTGATAGAACATGGAATTACTTCTTCTGAGTGTGAGTTGCAGGCCCGTAGCCAGGGGGCACGGGGGGCACGGGGGGCACCCCTCCTCATAGACCCTCCCCAGGACGTCGATCAATTACATGTATGTGCCCCCCAAAACATCAAACTCTGGCTACGGCCCTGGTGAGTTGTGTGTGGGAGAGAGAGGGATAGAGGTGGTGGTGGTGGTGGGGGGTAACAAGGAAGGCAAGCAATATGAAAAGGACATAAAGTCCGGCCATACCCTTCCCTACCCTATGGACTCGTTCTCTCATATTTCATTTACCGGATAAGATCGTTGCCCCCCGACGACGCCACTGATCATATTTCAATGCAGAATCGGTCTTTGGGGATTCCTTGATCGGAAAATTGACCACTTAAGGAACTCATATTTCAAGTATAGCCTTCTTTGTTAAGACTCACAGTCGAAATTAATGTTAAAATCCCTTCTTTTAGTTTAAGGAAAAGTAAAATAATACACTATGTTCAATTATGCACAGTAAGAATTAAAGGTACCATTTACATTGTGTGGTGATTATAATGTTAGTTCATAGATATCGTAATAAAGAACTTCAACCTGAACGTCGATTATTTCAGACGACTCCAACTCAAGACTAGCACTGGAAGAGATGAAGAAAGAAAGGAAGGAAGGAAGACAGTTGAAGACTGCCAGAGGGATCTGAAAGCAATAACCGGTCAGCCATGCTCAGGTAAGCTCGACCACGTGTGACTACAGGTCTGATTGCGATGGAAATTACGGCGTAAAATATCATTGAACTTTAGTAGTCACCTAGGTTAATTGTACAAATGGAATGGAAGGAATGGAAACAGAGAACTAGGCCATTGATAGACTAGTTAGCCGTAGGGGCTAATCATTTATACAACTTAGGTTGCAATAGCCCATTTTCGTAATGTAATCAAATCGAATGCATAAGTCTTTGATTAGTGCCTCATTACAAATTATTTAATTCACCTGTTACGAATAATTTATTTCAATAGTCAGAATGCGAATTGCATAAATTAACTGCTGCTAGGTAGGACAAAACATCATTGCTTGTCTTACCTAAAAACACGTAATATATGCAACTCGCATTCCGACTATTGAAATCCAATTATTTGTAATAGGTGAATGAAATAATTTGTAACGAGGCACAGATTTGTGCATTCAATATGATTACATTACAAATGGTCTATTGTTAGATGTCATGCCATAACATTAGGAGGAGTCGCAATGTATATACTTGGACACTTTAATACCAAGTATATACATTGCGACTCCTCCTAATACACAAACAAACATATACATTGTAGTTACGATGCCGACTTGAATTAAGAATTCATCAATATGAGAATACGAGAGGGTAGAGAAAGGGGTGTTGGCGGAGATCTGGGTCGGGTTGTGTGGTGGGGAGAGCTGAGATAGAGTGAGAGAGAGAGAGAGAGAGAGAAGAGGAGAGACAGGGGGAGGGAAGAGGGGTGAAAATGCTGAGCTCTAGGAAGCCCTCTTTTGAAAAGCGAAGGTAGAGCAACGTTAGTAGTTTGGTTGACGTTATTTCCAGATATACGTCCTCTTATGAAACCTTATTTTTAGAACTAGTGGTATAAAGCCTGGATTTAACTTAAAGATAAACTATTCGTATACGTTGTTCAGCCTTAGAAAAACAAACTGGTCATTCCAATAAGAAAAATCCCATAAAATAAATAATGAATGAATAATGAAAAATGAATAGCTTCACCACATTTCTAAAGCATTATCATGTCTACATCATCCCACTCAACTTTCTCTCTCCCTATACTTCCCTCCCAACCGTCTACCCTTCTCGAGTACTCCTCCGCTTCTCCTCCGCTTCTCCTCCGCTTCTCCTCCGCTTCTCCTCCGCTTCTCCCCCGCTTATCACAAATTCACAAATCACATCTATTCAAATCTCAATCATGCGCTCCTGACTTACATTCCTCTGAGAGTACAGTAAACCAACAGATTTATATCACAGAACTATCCATTCCACTTGACACATACGTTTATTAATCCCTTCACATGTATAATGCAAAGCATATCATGTTTCAAGTGTGACAATGTACATATGACAAATACGTATTAACAAATAAATGTACAGTGTAACCTTATGATAAAGAACACTCTTTAAACAAACTTGCATGACAAGGTAATTTCGTTGGTCCGACTCTTTACCCTTTTCTTTTTCTTTTAAAGGAGGTATTTTACCAATATCGCTATCACTGCTATAGTGTCATTTTATAGAGATTCTATATCATGTGTAAAGTATCTTCAATTGCTTCATTTCTCGGCAAATGCGTACAAAGAGCGATTTCTGGTTCCTGTACCCAAGCATCATCATCACACGCGCATCATGCAGTTGATGATTGTGGCTTTCCACACATCAGGACATTGTGAGCAGCAGATGGCAGTATACGTAAATCTGAAGTAGTGTTAGTAGAATACCCTGCCTTTAAGTGTGTGTGTGTGTGTGTGTATGTATTTGGGTTTTTACAGACGTGTATCAATCAGATATGATTATTTACGTCTGGGGACCGACCTTTAACGTCACCATCCGAAAAACCTGATATAACAGACTTTCAATACATGTGTTAGAAGGTCCTTCTCTGGATCCCGATGAGGTTTTTATGAGGTTCCACTGTACATGGATTATAAAGAAGAATAAAGAAAAAACTACTAAAAGCTACCAAATACAAAAGGGAAGCACAAAATGGAGAACACTTAATTAATCAATATCTTATGAATCTCCAGATTTCGTTATTTCTAATAACAGCAATCACACATCACCTGTGTGTAGAACTGATGGATGCTTAAATACTTGTTATACATTATACAAAATACTAGAAGAGTTTGGAGTTTGAGTGGGGGAGGGGGTGGGCTACAGGGTTCCCACAGAAATTTGAGAACCAAATTCAATGACTTTCCATGACCCATTGTTTCCCTTTTCCAGGACCAAATAAGTACCCTTTTGGTATAGGTTGCAGCATCAAAGCAGTGTACTAATACCATGCCAATTGCGAGTGCAAACTGGAAGGCTGCCATAACCACACACACCCGACACCCATAATAAATTGCCATGACTTTCTATGACTTTAGTAGAGAAAAAATAAATATTTTTCTTTGAATTTCCAGAAACTTTATTTTTCCATGACTTTCCAGGTTTTTTCCATGACTGTAGGAACCCTGAGGCTACGTCTGTGACCTTCTGAATTGAACAAGTACAGTGTTCTGATATTCTGAAGTGTGCCAGTAATCTTATGTTATGTAAGAGCATGACAATAGAATTATGACAAGAAATGGATGCATAGATATGTGATAAGATTATTCCATTTTACACATAACATAATGTTAATCATAAATCTGCACATGAATATGTGCTATATCTCTCAATATTGAATAAGCAAAGAAATCATTCCCAACATTTCAAAAAACTGCCGATTATAAATACATGGCCTACCTAATGAGATTCATAAAGATTACGATGACCTCCTGCATAATAAAGTATCAAAACTGATACAAGTAAATTCCTTGAAAGTATTTGTAGCAACTGTCACAAAACATTACATAATGATGACTATGATCAGAGAGAGAGCTTATCTTGATACCTTCAATGTTAGAAGCCCTGAAAGTGTGAGGATCATTGGTGAAGGCAGACCATTGTACAGTGTCTACACAACACAGGTTCATTTACCAAATTGACAATTAGATAATTGGGTACAGATTTATTGATCATAGTTTTCAAATATTCATAGCTATCATTTGTCTAATTTCTTTCAAAGTTCACAAACATTTTTGTTTAAATGTTGCCAATTGATAATTGTGTATATTTAGTGATCATTGCTTTCAAACATTCATAACTATCATTTGTCTAATTTCTTTCAAACATTCATAACTATCATTTGTCTAATTTCTTTCAAACTTCACCAACATATTCTTCTGATTCTTCAACTGTCACATACTTTTACATGTTACATAGTTCAAATTGCCATCGAAAACATTCACAATAGAGCACAAACATAAATTGCATACATGACGACATACCTTTCAGGTTAGGGTTGAATTGAGAAACATTATCAACAAGTTTGTGAGAGTACTATGCCCTCACTCATTATAACTACATAATAGCAAACAGCATCTGTCACCTTTGACCTTCATATTTCTTTATTTGTTCAGTCATTAACATAATATATATCATTCGCTGCCCATAGGAATAGAAATACGTTGAGAGAAGGATGAAGAAATCAAAAAGAAAAAGACACAAACATTTATTTACCATCCATAAAGCTACTTAAATATCAAACATGTAATTAAGAATGTATTGTAATAGTTTAAAGGTACATGATTTCAGAATAACTGTCAACTCACCAGAATCAATGTAAATGATCACGACAATTCAGCTGAATCAGTAATTACATGTAATATATTACAACTACAATACAGCTCAAAAATTGCATGTCTCATTACCTAATTGCCATCAGTTACTTTCTTTCAAATATGTGAGCAATGATAACAATCACAATAAACAATGCTCCAAGATTCTAGTTGTCAACTTAAAACATTACAGAACATTCTAATTCTACAGAATAAAGACAGAAAAAAATTATAATTTCCAAGGTCAATTACATTATGAAAAGAGCCAAAATGTTCATAAACACGATACGACCTAAAGATCTTAAAAGCAAAATATCAGATAGTTGATGAAAGTAAAATCAGCTGTGATATATGGCAGGCAAGCTACTTGGGTAAAGTGTTAGATTACTTTGAAGCAGCTCATAGTAGTCTATGACATGACCATATAAACCATCATGTTACCAATATCAACCTTGGATCCGTTCTGGCAGACACTAACAGACTGGGTCTTATCTTGTATGGTGAACTTAGCTGTAGCAGCAATGGATGTCTTCCCTTCTTCAGGATGACCATAACGAGGGAGAGTTCTTGGGCCCAGTGCAGGATCGTTGTATCGTAGGAATCTCACTTTAGATAGGTCTATCAAAAGATCACATAGGAAGCAATGCAATATATGATAACTCAATTGTAATTGACCAAAAGCTCATATTTTCAGGCCAACTAGCTAACTGTTCTAGATTTGACAAATGTACACTTTGATATCCGATATAGGTATCTGGGTCACACACAGTGTAATGAATACGTCTTATTTCTCTTCGGAAAGTTCAGTTTCAATTTATTCTTTTCTCTCCCTCTCTCTCTCTCTCTCTCTCTCTCACTTTGTAACAATATCCCTCAATTTATCTGTCATTCCTACTCATCTTGTATACAGATACCTTGTTGCTTTTTAAACAAGGTGTCTTTAAATCTACAAAGCCTTGTATTTATCTATACATGGCAACACAGCAATATTGATATAGTATCTACCATAGTACATGTATAAACCACAAATGAGGGCCTTAACACCAAATACATGTAGGTTGCTTTGAAGAAGAAAACACAGAAAAATCAGACAAACTAATCAAAAAGTTTTGAGGAAAATCAGACAATTTTAATGATATGAAGATTACTATCTAAAGGAGACATATGGCAACTCTGTCATGAGGTTGAGATGTCATAGGGTCCCTATTCACCAATCTTGTACTGTATGATTGAAATATCCAAAATTTCTCATTTTTCTCCATAACTGGATCTCTTTGTGTATTTGCTCAAGTTAAATTGAGGACAAAATGGTATTTTATGTATCCATCAAATATAATGAAGTATTTTCTCTCAAAAACACTCAATTTGATTTGTTATTATTTTTATTATATTGTTGCTATTTGTTTTATTTAAAATCAAATTTTTCTATGTTGATTCAACTTTCCAGAAATGAAGAGAAAAATAATTTCCAGGCAAAATGTGGGACATACCTTGAATGTTCTTGTTGTTTTTCTGAATGCGTGCTGCTATCCTGGAGATGTTATCTCCTTCATATACAGGGCATCTTAGAGTAAAATAACCGCTACTAGGCTGAGGGTTCACAAAGCTTACTGATACACATGGCTGCAAAATAACAGAGAATAGAAATATTATGATCAGAACAGAGTCTTCACAAATTCTTTCTGTCGGAACAGAATAAGGTCAGTGAGCTGAACTTCCAGCATGTGAAGATGAGGTCAGTGAGGTCAGTGAGGTCAGTAAGGTCAGTGAGCTGAACTTCCAGTATGTGAGTGAAGATGAGTGTAGTTCCTTGCTCGGCTGAGAACTGTGAACCAAGATGAACAATATTGAAGGTTAGGTTATGAATTTATTTATGAACAATATAGTTTAGCACATTCTTGATTCGTCAGTAAGTAGTGTGCAATAGTAGAATTGGTATTGTCTGCTATTCTCGGCCGTGTATTGTATTGGCTTACACGAGTGCGAAGGTTGTGAACGCGCTAACCTGATGGTAATGGATGGAAGTATATTCAGCTCACTAACCCTATTCTGTGCCAACTGAAAGAGTTCTTGAGGACTCTCGTGTTATACTAGCTAGCATTGCTACAACCCATTTTTATTAAATGGCTAGTATTGCATCGACTTTCCGGCAGCTAATCAAAGCCTGTTATTTTTTGGCATGTTTGTTCCCTTAGCTTCCGTTGCTATTGTCTGATGATAAAATTAATAACAATAATACAGTCAAACCTGTCTATAGCGACCACCTAAGGGTAACACAAAAAGTGGTCTTTGTAGACAGGTGGTCTTTGTAGACAGGTTCCTTTAGTACATGTTTCAATGAGAAACCATTTTCAAGGGAAACAAAAAAGGTGGTCTTTGTAGGCAGGTGGTCTTTGTAGACAGGTGGTCACTAAAGCAGGTTTGACTGTACTAACAATTTTCTTCTTCTTCTTCCTTGCTCTTGGGAGGAGGGTACAGACTAAAAGGTGTTTCATTGTTTGTTCCTCTCCACAGTCACGCCACGTTTCTTCACCTTTGTACAGTCCTGTATGCATGAGGTCTTTCCATTGACAGGTGGTCACTAAAGCAGGTTTGACTGTAGCACCATAATAACAATAATATGTGTTTCCTGTATAGCACAAATCACACTAGATATAACATTGCTATGCGCTTCCAAATAACTTTTGATGTTATTACCCCGGCTTTAGCTCTGGCAACCGAAGTGCTCAATACCTACAAGGTACCCTCATACTACTCATGGATCGAGTGTGGTAGATGGATGTCTTGCCAAAGAATGTTAGTGCTGCAGCAGAATGATTTAGACAATTTAAAAAAGCAACAACAATCAATGTCTTGTCTGAAATCACTGGGAATCTAACAACAATCATGCTTACAAAAAACCTTGAAGCATACATGTATGCCTAATATAAGGTAGAGGTACGATCTACATGTAAACATGTATAAAACAAAATAACATCCACATATATAATATGATGCAAGCATGGAATACTTTTGACAAGGGTGAACATGGGTTGACACATATATACATGTACATGCTGCAAATGCTCTGAAAGAATACTATGGACTTGACGGGTAAGTCAAGACCCAAATAGGTTGCTTCGATTCATAGAAGATAACTATAAGACACCTACCCCCCCCCCCTAAAAAACAAAATAATAATAATTTTTTTTTACCTGAGGAAAATTAGACAAATAATAATTATAAAAATTATTGATATTCAAGACAAGTTGGTCAATGATCCATATAACTGTGATATCATGGCCTCAGTAAGAATGTTGTATATGTATTGCAATATCCCAAATTTTCACCTTCCTTTTCTTTACAAAAATATTATTTTCATATTAAATACAGCAATTAGATTGATAGGTACATGTATTGCATGTATGCACCCAACTTGTTACAAGGATTTAAACCCTAAGATATAAAATCTTATATTTCGATACATACATGAAATATCATGTGTATCATGGGCACATGCAAAAAATAACGTTCTGGGGAAAAAAGAGGCAAGCGAACGATTCAAAACATATATTGCCCAATGACCAAATTGCTCTGTTTTGCCTCCAAAAGAGATATCAGTCCGGTATTAAGACTATTTCTCCAACTTTCCTAAAAAAACATTTTGAGCTGTTTCTGCAATTTGTTTACTTTCAATCAAAGTAACTTGTTTTGGGAGAAATATCTGTATCTAATATATCAGGCCTACTGATTCTTCACAATGCATCATCTTTATTGATCTTGATCATCATCTTCTTAGAGCCAGAAGGGCATTCATTATAAGATAAATGCCCTTCTGGCTCGTAACAGAGAAAATAATCATTTGATACCATCATTTAATAGGCTGGATGGAAGTTCAGCAAATATCAAACAAAACTTGTAAGCTGCAGAACTGAATCACATGTATGAAGTAAATGCAAATCAATATATTGAGCAATACTTTGCTTTGTAAAGTGTCACATGAGAGAGACTTATTACTCACCGGCTAGGAGAAGAAATCGCATGACATTGAAGGAGTGGAAATTAAGTTTGGATTTAACATTATTACTCAGCTCAAGATTTCATTACTTTGGAGTTCTTTAATAAAAAACTAGGAGCTTAACTCAACATAAGACACATCCATAATTTATAGTTATGCACACAACATCATCTATGCAACCCACAAAAGTGGTTGAATTATGAATGAATATGTGCATGAAAATAAATTGTATCATGCTCAGGGAAATGATTATCATCTGATGTTTTCAAGGTGAAATATTTGCCACTTGTAGTTTTTTATTTACTCAAAGTATTTAGAAAATGTGTCCCGAGGGGGGAAAAAGTGACAAAAGTACAAAATAAAAATTGCTAGAATTTTACCTGATTGACAAAGACAGAATAAGGTTTGCCAGGACAGCATTCTTCTTGGATCTTCTCTGAAGCTTCACTGCTGGGACGAACTTCTAAACCTTCAAGCTTCCATGAAGAACAAGAAAAGTATTCAAATCATAACTAACCTGATCAGTGTGTTATGTGAATGAGCATTGGTCTTAGGCAGAGAGAAAGAGCTATGTGTGAGGATAACAGATGCAGAAAAACTTTGTTTGTTTGTCTTGTTTTATAAGTGATACATAACATCATCTGAGCTGCAGCAAAACAATTTGATTGACCTATTTGGGACTCTCCTTACAGAGACTTCTGGGACCTGTTTCACAAAGCCTTTTTGAAATGACAAATGACAGCAATCATTGACAAATGTGCTGATAACCAATCAGAAGCAAGGATTTCACTAGCTTATAACAGAAATTGTCATTTGTCACTGATAACAAGTTTTGAGAAATGGGGCCCTGGTGTGACCAGCTGTCAACAATTATCTGTTGATATCTAAACTGGCTATTTTTTCGTAATTGCACAATATATACAACAACAAATAAAAGGCTTGTTAACATAAGCCTTGTAGATATGTGTCAACGCTTTCGACAATACAGTCCAGTGAGCTATTTAGGAATCCGCTGTAGTATGCTTTGATATAAAGTAGATTTCTTCATTTATCTTCTTGTGTACTGGAATACAGAGCTATATATGAATAATGTGTCTAGGAGTAACTCTAATATGGAGAGAGATACATTAGTTATCTTACCTCTAGTGTAGAAGTCAAGTAGTCAAGATTGCACTGTAGTACATCAGTCTCCTCAAAGTCCATAGTAGTATCCAAGGCCCTTGATCCTTTACTTGCAACATTCTCCTACAAACAACCATGGGTAATCATCATTCAATAAGAATGAAGAGAAATCATTTCGAGTTAGTTTCTATTAAACATACTCTAGGATAATGAAGGCAAAAGTATGAATAAATTACAGTCTAACATTGATTTGTATTCCAAAATACTTTCAAAATTGCTGCAAACTGTAGGATACTAAAATAGCTGTCATAGAGTTAGAGTAGTTAAACATGGGTTTAAAAAGACACCTTGTGCTTGTAGAGAATTATCAAATGACATGCAGACAAGGCAATTTCAGAATGCGGATAATACTGGATAATCAAAAATGAAAATTTGCAACATGAACAGCATATAAAGTCATGAAGAAATCAGACACAATTCAACAAGGTACATGGTTCATGAAAACAAGATTTTCATAAATAATTGTAAATGTCGCAATCATCTTACCTTGATATGTTGGACAAAGGGCATGACCTTCTTCATGAATTTCTTGAGTAAGTCATTACTCTTCAATTGATCGAGAATCACCTTGTTGTCTGGAAAGGCACCATTGTTAGCCTGTAATAAAGTCAATATCATCTAATATCAATCAAAAGTTTACAATTGTCCGACATTTAAAGTGCATACCTTGGTATAGATCCTAAAATATGATCATTAACCGTATCTAACATGATCACTAGGTACATTTTATATTAAATGTTTTTATATACAGTGTATTATGAACTGAAATGAATAACCAGGGAATATGGTCTAATTAATATTTCATCAAAATATATGTACTCGTTATAAGTAAACTTGTAATGAACGAATCATTAACTGATCCCAAAAAAGCAAATCTGGTATCTTTTCATAGTTGGAGGTTAACCAAATAATTGCTTGAAATACTGCCTAAAGTCATACAAAACTATAAAAATCTATAAAATTGTTTCAATCAAAATAGACCGTAAAGAATCATTTAATTGATTCTTTCTTTGCCTAAAAGTTCTTGGTTCCTTCAAGTAGAAATACTAACTACCGTATTTGCCGGCGATAAGGCCGCAGCGCCGCATAGGCCGTACCCCCAACTTTGACATTTTGTAGAGGAAAAAAAAAAAAACCAAAGGAACAAAACCAAATGGACCAAACAAAATAATCGTAATTTTCTTGTAGAACACTATTTTTTTTTACAAACTGATACCAAATTCATCAATATTCTTATAAATTTACAGGAAGTTTACCTAAAAAATGATCGTATAATTAAGCAAATCTTCATCGATTTTTAAGCTAGTACTGTATCGCAGGCAGATTTGGTATCCTACATACATGTATAATACCCCTACCACGATGTGCGGTGTAATACGAAATTGCGACTTTGGCAAGATGCGCAGTTGCGTTGCGCCGCAGCTAGCTCCGCAACGGTCCCTTCTTTTAGTCAGTTTTACTTTTTAGTGATGCAATGGCACGAACTTAGATCTAGATCTACCGGTAGATTATGTTAGAAAATAAGTTATGAAGTTTATTTTAGACTTCATGTCAATAATGCAACATGAAATTGTCAGTAAGATGTGTAGAGTTAATCTAGAAATGTCTTGTACCATTACTGGTATAGATCTAGTCATTGTACCGTTGGGAGTCCCATATGTACGAAATTATGTGCTGTTTTAACAGCCGATTTTTTTACTGTTGTTGCGGATTGGCCGCACCCAGACTTTTTGATATTTTCGGAAGGGAAAATACTGCGGCCTTTACGCCGGCAAATACGGTAGATATGGTTCACAGACTTAATTTCAAGATTGGAATTACAGTAACTGCAATCATCAAAATACAAAATAATGTTTTACAAATAATGTTACTACCTGCCAGAGATCTTTGAGCTTTGTGAGGACTGCATTCTGCCAAGGGGGGAAGATCTTTGCTACATAGATAGTACCATGGGTAGGCTTCTTGGGAGGAGGTGCTCCTTTCTGTTTAAGAGAGAGAGGACGAGACAGAGACAGAGGGAGATAGAATTATACTAGAAGTCTAGAATCATTGCAACTACAATCACGATTTAGGATTGGTCATTGGCTAAGATCTTTGAGCTTTGTAAGGACTGCATTCTGCCAAGGGGGGAAGATCTTTGCTACATAGATGGTACCATGGGTAGGCTTCTTGGGAGGGGCTCCTTTCTGTTTAAGAGAGAGAGAGAGGGAGAGAGAGAGAGAGGACGAGACAGAGACAGAGAGAGATAGAATTATAGAATCATTGCAACTATAATCACGATTCAGGATTGGTCATTGGCTAAGATCTTTGAGCAACCAGTATGGATAGTCAGGCGAATCAAACTAAGTTTTAAAACAAACAAAAATGACTTTCTGGCATGGGTAAAGAACTAGTAATTATCTTGTACCAGAAAGTGATTGTATAAAGTTATGTGAGAGATAAATAAATTGACTGACCACTATCATGTTCATGTGAATCTTTGATACATAGTAATAGCATGGATTAAGGAAAGGAGGGCTCCCTGGTACTTTCTTACATGTATACATAGAAACCTAGGTATTCATTCTTCAGTTCTCAGCTACTATGAATACAATCCATCTATCTACTTGTCTACTAGCCAACACACTCATGCTAAAACCTATCTACAGTTACTTACCATTCTTAAATACTATAGTTACATGATGTCCATAATGATATCCATATCTTTCACAATTTAATGACTATTATACTAATTATAGGCTAGAGCAATTAATCACATCATTAAAGAAATTTAAATAAATGTTGCTGACATAAATATGAAATGATTGTTACAGTAGTGTTTCTTCAACAATGGGTGGTATTCCGATAGCGCGAACTAAGTTAAGCTCGGCTTAACTAGTTCACACTTTTATGGAGTGCCTGTTGCCAACTCATTTTCCCTGTACAGATTATTTTAATCCTGCAGTGAAAAGTGTCCAAAAAATTTATTTTTCAATGAAATGGGAAGAAAAAGATAATATGAGTATGAACTGAATTTCAATAAAGTCTTTGGTAGATTATCTTTGTCACGAATATTGAAGGAGGAAGATGAAACCTAGCATTCCATAGAAGTGTGAACTAAAATTCTTGTTTAGTCTGGACTTAGTCCCGGCTTAACTTAAGAGAATACCACCCAATATCTTTTCCTTTCCTAAATATCTTCTTTGTGCATCATGCAAAGAAAGTGGCACATCAGAATTACATTCTGTGTTGGTGCACTAAAAATAAATCAGTGAAAGGGTGGAATAATTGTTAACTCCATTCCAACAAAAGCTTATTAACAATTCACACATCACATACAGGAGAAATCTCACATCCTTTAGCAAACAACTTTGGACTACATTCAGAACAAAAGTAATATCCATGTTATCTCATTCTACTCTTCTAGAATAAAATAAGGGTTTCAAATTTGATTTTAAGACATTCGACAAATTAATGCATGCGGTTGAGTAAACACACATCACATGAATTAGAGTGGATATTGTCTATTCTACCTACATCAGTCAACTGTTGAAACCAGGATTGGAAGTAAGCCAGGGGCTGTCTAATACTCACCATAGCCTGTAGGTAATAACATGTACTTAACAAACATCTAATCCATTTTTATTTATCCTGTTAGTTTATTATAATACCAACACAAAAACCAACCACTGGTACTCTCATGAACATAAAAAATACAATAAAAATGGTGAAGCAGACAGCATTTTAAACTTCACTGAGAATCAACCGAGTCCCATTTATAAACAGATATCAAACAATCATCACAGACCAGACTTGTAGATCTTAAATTGATACTTGTCTTGTCTGTATACTAGTACTTCATTCATACTTGATCCAAGTTGGGTTAAAATCCATTCAATCGTTCTCAAGCTATCGCGGTAATAACATGGGATGGACAAACAGACGAACAGACTGACAGACAATACCGTCAGTGAAGTGAATACCGGCAGAAGTATGAAAAAGATTCACAATCCTGAATGTGCATGTAAATTACCTTGTGCAAAGGGAATGTGTAGACTAACAGCTTGTTTATGGTTGAACTTAAAACATTCATAAACTAAGTTGATTTCATATCATCTGGATTACATATATTCTTGTTGAAAGTATACAATACTTTGTATACAATGCAAGAAAGGTCATATAAAAGATTTGTGTGTGTCTATAATCAGTTAGACCACATCATGTCTAACACACAAGGTTGGCCTTTGTTATTAGAAGAGTTGGATGTTACCTTCTTAGGAGGGTTGACTGCATTCTTGACCCTAAGACGTAGCTCATGAGCAGTATCCATCAGGTACTCTGATGATCGTACTAAGACATCATCCACAGGACCAGCTACAGGCCACGAGGCTCGCATTAATAATCCATCCTATTATAAAACACAGAGCTCATTATCACTTCACTTGTAATCAATACAACTTTTTTTCTGTACAATAATCATCAGACATAAATGCATAAATCACATTACCATACATCATTGAAAGTTTCCTTGCATTTAAAATGATCTCATTTCTGGTTTTGAAACTGTATTTTAACAAAATCATTCAAAGAATCAAAACATTAGTCGGAATAAACATTCAGTAATAACTACACATGCTATGAATATATGATTGAAAAGAAAAATTCAAATAAGCTGGCTATCTTAACTAAGAGAAGAGCAATAGGGCATGTAGTTTCAGTACCCATAAATGTGATTTCCAGCAAGTTGTCATAACATTGTTTAAAAAAATCTACAGCATGAAAAACAGTTTAACATTACTCTAAGCCAGTTTTTCTTACAGGTAGTTCCATCAGCAGGACTAACATAAGCTTTAGTACAACTATTCAGGAGTTTTACAGATATCAAATGTTAAAAGTGTTACTTACTTTGCCTAGAAGAGACCAGATGTGTTCACATAGATGAGGGCAGAATGGAGCCAGTAAGAGGGTTTGGACCTCAATGAATCGAAGGATCAGGTCTCTATGCACACCTTCAACTGACAGTACGTAGTACTTGTCTCTGATTGCCTGTTATTAATGATAAAACAACCACTCAATTACTCAGTCTAATTGGAACTTAAGAAATACAGTTTCACTTGTAAACAATAATCATTTTGGCATAACAAGATTCTCAACCTCTGATTGGTCAAAAATAACGGCATGAAATTTGCTACTGTCTGCTGAGCAATGTAGCGAAAAATGATGACCTGGCACAGTTCTACTTGCCCATACAATGCAAGGACGCAATGGTTACGTCTAATGTTGTTAGACTTGTAAGTTTCCCTAGACTCTACAAATAAATACAAATTGATGGGCGTATTTTGTTAATATCTCTTATGACAATTGACAAGGGGGAAGCAGTAAATAAATCAAATATTGACAGCATATTTTTGGGGGTCACATTTAAAACTATAGCTCCTCGGTGATCTCCAGACTGCACTATGCCCTAGACTTTGTCTCGGGGCACAGCACAGTTTCAACATTACCTTGGGCAATAGTTTTAATCATGCCTCTCAAAGCAATCAATATTTGTACACTAACTTCCTGAAGTGAAATTTCTTACTATGAATGCTTAGATTTGTGCTGTATACACAGCATCTGAATGCTAGATGATTACCTGGAGCTCATAGAAGCCAGTTCTCAAGGCTTCTTTGAACATCATACGATCGTACTGCTTCTCAGTGTCCAGTATGGCCTTGTTTATCTCGCTGACAAACACCTTATCATTAAAGGTATCACAAGGTCCTGTTCTGAAGGTATCTTGTTTCTCTAGAGTTTCCTTGGTCCACTCCAGGAAGGTGTAAAGACGTAAGATTCCAGCCTCAGCTACAACCTCCATGAAGTTAGCATCCTCTACAGCTGAATCACCAGCATCGGCCAAGGCAAGACGCATACCTACAACAACAAACAACATGATAATAATAATAAATATTAATAGTGGCTTCTTGTATAGCTCTCGACACTCTTGGTGCTCCACAGTTATTACCCAGCTTTAGCATGGCTGACATTATGGTGCTCTATAGCACCATGAGGAATTAATTCCTGTCAAGTACCAATTTGGTTGGAGTGTGGTAAATGTAGATTAGTGTCTTGCCAAAAGGCATTAGTGCTGTGGCAGGGATTCAAACTCTCTACCCTGTGGTTCAGTCCAGTGACTTATTCATTAGACCACAACATAATACACGATGAGGAAACCTCTAAAGACCTCTGTGATCATAAGTAATATGAGTTTTAACAAAAAATAATTATTACTATGTTTCAATTTGATTTTTGTTTTCCTTTCCAGCCTTGCACACCTTTTTAAATAAAGTTTACAAGAATCGGACATACCATTACAGGGGCAGGACCTATTGACCTAATGTTAGCAATAACCTGTCAGATAAAATTTCAGATAGAATTTTAAAGAAAAGTTTTTCTTCAAAATGAGACTAACCCTCGAGCTGTCGCAAAGTGACAAACTCTTGTTGAATGATATCTACTTGACGCATCATTCAAAACATACATACCATCTGCAGAGAACTTCTCAATAGCATCAGCAAGGGTCAAGAAGTTTCCTGTTGACTTGGACATCTTCTCATTGTTGAGCATGAGATGACCATTGCAACGGGTTCCTTTAGGCCATCTACATCAAGATTGAAAGAGAATTGTCCATTAGATCATCTATATCAACATACAGATAGATATCAAAATAAAGGTTCTTTTCTTCATCTACAAGTCTAATCATCAATAGGCCATATGAACACTGTCATATGCTGCATCACTCAATAGTTACCGGACAGAAATCTATTCGTCACAGAAAAAGCACTTTAAAAAGGATGCATAACTTTTCAAAAACAACACTGATCATTTCTCTAGCAACAAAATTTTCTATTTCAACCAAAAAATAAGCTGTAAATTCCAAATTACATGTTACATTACATTATAAAATAGCAAAAGTAAAGATTTTCATTTTGATTGCATGTTGCCAATTGAATGATTGAATAGAGCAGAATGATTACCTGTTCTCTTCATCAGGCCAGATAGCACCATGATTGTAGATCCAGTAGGTGAGATGGTTAGGAATGAGATCCTTACCAGATACTCTCAGATCTACACCATACCAATACTGAAACTCATGCCTCAGACGGTCTAACGTGGTCTTAGGGATCCCTGTAGAAGCAGGGAAAGGACTGTCTGTGAAGAAGATGTAATTCCATACTTCAGGAGTCATCTGTCCTGGCCTGCAGATTCAAGCATTAGAATTGAAATAATGATAGCAAGAGCAGGTGAGAAACATCATCATCATTTATCATCATTTATTAAAGTCAGCATTTTCCCTCTTATTGAGGGGTTACTGACTTTTGTGCCATGACACTCCCTCCCTCCACTTCTTCTTGTCTCGAGCATCCTCCTCATTTAGACCAACCTTACTGCCTTCTTTCTTCACCATATCTTCCCATTAAATATTTGGCCTTCCTTTCCCTCTCGTGCCATCGACTTCCGGATCCCATACTCTTTTCAAAGGTTCATCACCTTCCCTTCTCAACACATCTCGATCCATTTCTATTTACCACTTCCACCCCAGTTTCTTCCAGACCCAACCTTTCCATGAGCTCACCTGTGTTCTTTCAACAACAAAAGCATAGGATATAATTACTTCATGTAGAAGAGAATGGACCCTTTAGTGTCAAAGACTGGATGAAATGAGATATAGAAATGAAAGCTAACTTGATATGAAGAGGGCTGGATCCTTGCCCATCAAAGACTCCGCCTTGAAGCAAGTGACACACTGTGTAGTAAGCCATGTAGATAGTAGAATCAGACAAGGACTCTATCAGGTACTGCTCATCCCATGGTAATTTGGTTCCTGCAAAACAAAATCAAAAGCACTATAATTCATTGGATTGTAAAATAAAATCAACCCACTAACAAATATAGCTGTGTTCCAATAATTGTGTAGCCTGGTATGTTTTGTTTTAAAATTAAATTTCTTTTGCCCTAAATGTAATCATAAATCACATCATAAACTAAGTATTGTTATAACTGTGCAAGGACAATCTAAAACAACAGGATACAGCACAAGCAACACAAAAGCTGCGACAATCTGTGCAGCAGCGACAAATGTTGCTATTATTATTATTATTATGATAAAATCAAACCAAGTAACTTACCTAGACCATATGACCTAGAACATGCATGCTCATGTAGCCAATCTAAAGTAGCCACAAAGTTCCTGTATGTCTCCTCTGCATATCTGTACGCAACAAAAAAAGGTTGTCATAATAAATAATAAACCTTCCTCTGTTGATGCTATCATTCTTTTTTCAGAGTTTCAAACTTTATTACTTAAGTGTAGCTTAGAACCATAGTTAGTGGTCATTTTTATAATGCCAAACAAAACATTGTAAAACTGTTACTTTAAGTATATATTAAACTATAATGTCAAACTTTTTTATGCATCTTAACATGTGATATCTCAACATCAAACTTACAAATTGTATGCTCCAATATAATTTTGCTCAATATATGATCTATTATTAAACCATTCTAAAAGCCTGGATTATTGATGTGGATCTACTTACGTTTCCATACTTGCTAGAATCTTGTCTGCTTGTTCTCTCCATGGTGGTGTACCATAGTCCAGATACCACTGATCACATAGAGCTACTACACATTCTTCAGCTGAACGAGATACAACCTTCTTCTCTGGTTCATAATAAATCAAAGCATTTCCATCCTTCACCAACTTGAGCTTGACATCCTTCTTGATATCCTTCACCTTCTGACCTTTGAACTCTCCCACCAGTATCACCTGAGAACAACAACAACATTACTCTATCTGAAAATGGAGACTCTACCATTGTAACAAGTAAAGTAAAGAAGACAATCTTTCGTGCCACTTTCACAGGCAAGAATCTCCAGCCGTGTCAGATCTCCAGCTGCGTATAGAGTTGTGCGTATTTACATGTAGTCGCTTTCCCCCAGACTAACTTAAGACTTTCTTTTTTACATCTCCAAAAGTAACAAAGACAAAAGGATAATCAATGTGATGTGATGTTTAAAAACACCAGATGTTTATGAAACTAAAAAATTGTATTGTCTGTATATGTTTTCATCCGGAGATCTGACATGGCATGAGATTCTTGCCTGTGACACCATGTTGCAATAAGCATCCTAGTCATAGATGATTGCTTCAACTCATTCGGTGCTACTGAGTTTTCATACAATTATCTTAAATAATCCTTCAGGAGTCAAACAGAGTTGTATATTGTTTTTCTTCTCACAAATAAACAATAAAAAAAAATCTTTTCTTTAAAATGCTATTAGGTTTCCTCATAAATCCTGCATGGGGCAGGGAAGGAGGAGAAGAGCACAATCAACTTGAATACTGGTATATGGGGTAATTTATTCATTGGATCTATAAGTAAAATATATGCTAATGTATGTATTTGTGAAAGTATTTTAAGAATCAGATGGTAAATCTTTAAGCCATGTTTCATAATTTGTCCTCACTGTAAGGTCACAATCAGTCCTGTCCCTGAACCAGCTAGGACATTGTCTAAATAACCATCTTATCAGGAGCTGCTGGGTAAAATAGCATATCTTAGTCCAAAGACATTAAGTACAATGTGTAACTAATTGAGCAAGATTTGAAATCTAAATTAATTAATTTGTATTGCATTTGTGTGTTTGTGGGTATGGGCATATGTGAGATGGATACCTTCTGTACTAAATTCTTGTTTTTTATACCTTGTAAGTTCCTTTTTTCTGTAATTTAAATTCTTTTTGTATTTAATTTGTGAGGGGCCCATTTACAAGCACAAGTTGCATCTTAGGGGTCCTTGCCTATTCTGTATTTAAGATTTGTACATGCTGATTTGTTTATGATGCCAAATAAATTTGAATTGAATTGAATTCTTACTCCTTCATTGAATCCTTTGAGATAGACTTTCTCCTTGGCTTCCTGGAGTTTGTCTCGATCATTCTGGCTCTTAATCTTGAACTCATCACATGCTTTGACAGCTGATAGATCACCATACCCTGGTACCTCTATGATGGGTACAGGGTCAAAAGGTAACACCATCTTATCCAAGATACCATACTTCTCTCGGAAATCCTGCGGGGGAAAAAAAGGAATCATAACATTAATATCTCACAATGTAAATTACATTTACTTCTCCAAACTCTGCATGTCTACAGGAGCATGTCTACAGAAGGATGTCTACAGAAGGATGTCTACAGAAGGATGTCTACAGAAGGATGTCTACAGAAGGATGTCTACTAAAGGGTGTCTACAGAAGGATGTCTACTGAAGGATGGAATGAAAAGCCACAACTAGCCATGTATAGCCTTACCATGCCAGACAATGAAAGTTTGATTGAGTATGTAGCATTAGTGCCTGTTTCCTTGCTTGCAAGTATTATTTTCTAAATACTCACAAGATCTTACATTGTAATGCACATAGTCGAAGGGTCATAACATTTATATGCTTGATTTATTTTCCATACACATACATACAAGGGTGAAATACAACCCCCTGTCACAAACTCACACACAAAGTCCTTCCATAAAAGCTGACATTTTATCTGTACATCCATCATTTTAGTTTCTGATGAAGAGAAGCTCTTTGTAAGCAATATTGCTTCAAATAAGCCTGATGAATACTCAGACTAAATCAATTCATTCAATTCCATTCAAATTCTCGAGTATTTCGTTGTTTTATAAGCTTTGTTTTCAATTGTTTATTGTTACATATGATTTGCCCTTCATGAGTTTATCTCCTTCACTATTCATAACAGATGACAAAAATAAATTATTGAAATATTTTTACTATCATTTTTATCATTATTGTTATAATCATTAGTAGTAGCAGTATTATAACGATGACCATGATTATTATTATGATCATCATCATCATCATCATCGTCATCATCATCATCATCATCATCATCATCATTATGATTATATTATCATCATCATCATTACTGTGGTTGTTGCTGTTGTTATAGAGGCAGGATTTCCATAGTCACATGTTAGTATATCCTAATATCTGACCTTTTTCTTCTTGAGGTCCCTGAGGGCAGCATAATCATCAGGGGAATCTGAAGGTACACTGGTGACCACACCCGTTCCTTTGTTTTCTTTGATGGTCATCATAGGCAAGGTGTAGATCACATCATACTTGGTAAGGGGTGCACTCAAAGCCACACCCATAATATCCTAAAGGGGGTAAACAACAGTTTGGATTCATTTAGACCTGTAATTCATCAAAGCTAGCAGTTAATACCAATAACAACCAGAATATGATTAGATAAATTAATTTTTTTAGTTTCAATTTTTCTTGATCAAACAACCTAAATTATTTCCAATGATTATTATTTCCAACGATTTTTGTTGAAATTCTTTCCTTTTTGCTTACATAACTTCAAAAATATATTTGGCTTTTCTGTTTGACTAACCACATCATCCACAAATATGAACTTCCATTCATCAAAGCCACTATCAGTATGTTTAAAACAAAGTCTTGAAAAGTTCACTTTGAAAACTGACCCCTTTAATGCCGTAGGTGGTTTATATTACCTGAATTTTTAATCTGATTGTAAATTGTCATGTAATTCAGCTGAGGCTGCAATATGATAATAAAACAAACTGAACTGAAATGAATTGTAATATTTTGGGCACAGAAAAGCTTCAAATTATTCTTGACATTCCGAACAAGTTAATGAATTCTGAAGTTAGATACCATGGTAATCTCTCAAATTTCTATATAGAAAGAAAAAGGAAACAAAACAGAGCTTCTCTATCTCATCTTCTGGTAATACAGGTTTGTGAACTTGGTGGTTGTAAGAATTAAAATCTTATTGCCAATGGAAACCCTACAGTCATCGTTTAAACTTCTCATTTGCAATAGAGTTTTGTTAATGATAAAGTTAAGAGCACTGAAGATAGTTCTACCTGTCCTGTGAGTTCTGCAACTACATCCACAACACCATTTGATTTTGTCATTCCTTGGAAAGAAGCATTCCTTGCCGCTCGTTTGGTGCTGATAAAGATCTCCCCACCTGCCATCTCATAGGCAATGTAAGGAATATCAGGTCGTACCCAGCAGTTGGTCTGACCATACATGGTCTCTGGGCGCAGAGTAGCAGCAACTAAGAACACATCCTTGCTTTCAACATTCCTGAAATCAAGTCATAAATACCAAACATTATACGTACAAGGAAACAGAAACCACATGACTATTATACATTGATACTATCACAGAATAAAATGAATATGAGTATCAATATGACTCAGACATTTATTTCTTACAATATCAAAACAACTAGACAATTTGTGTAAATATTTATTTTATTTTGATTTATGAGTCACTGGTCAACTAACTCCCATTTCATGACAACGATATACATTGGTAAGGACTTTGTCAAACAGTTGAGAAAATGGCAAAATTTGATAGAAAAACAATTATTCTGAACCTCTCGATGTGTTGCCAATTTAAGGATATTTAAGTAATTTCATTTTTGTTTAATTCCTGGCATCAAACACAATGTGGTCATGCACCAAGAATGTGGTTTGATCAGTAAACTTACTTGAGTTTGGCTGGATAGGGTTTGTTGAGTTTCATCTTGATGAGTGTATATTCCTGAGGTCCAACATTCTCTCCAGACTGCCTATCGTGATCCATGCAAGGCTGTCCATCCTTTGGGGAGTAAATGGTGTAACGCTTCCCAAACTTCACCTTCTGACGTTTCTTGAGGAGTAAGAACTGCCATCTCACAAATGAGTCGTAGAATGGGTTGACATCAGTGGTGATAAATGTACGTCGCCAGTCAATCTAATCATAAAAGATTTTGATATTAACAAGTGATTACAGCAATGATCTAATATGCAGTGAATCCATCCCCACTATCAGCACCACAGGTTGAAATCAATTATTTTTTTAATCAGCAATGGTTATATCAATTGCTATTTTAATCAAACTAAACAATCTTGCAGTGCTTCTGGTCTAGACTATGTAAAAAAAAATATACCTTTTTGATCACAGGGAGATCTTTTAGGATTTGATGTTGCATCAGTTTTCTCACAGTGGTATTAAAGTATTTTATTGTTTTTTAACAGAGCTCTTTTCCAATATAACTGAGCACTTTTGGATTTTCAGAGGTTAAGCGCTCACTGCTTCTGTGTGTTTTTTTTTAACACTGCTTCTGGTATTACTGATGGTTTAAAGATTTCCTTTATGCTATGCATCACACTCCACACAACATGAACTTAGTCTTCTTGCATGGTGATACTTACCTTACAACCCATCCGAGATACGTCTTTCTTGCACATAGGAGGGAAGTAGTCCAGCCAGTGAAGTGCATCTGCAAACTTTGGAATGTCTTCTGGGAGAATCCCTAGGTTCACCATGATCTGCCATTGCCACTTGACCCCTCCAGTTTTGGCTGCAAGTTTGCTCTATCATATAACAAGTCAGTGCGCATTTTCTTTACTTAATTATGACATCTCTGTGACATTACTTTTGAGTTGTAAAGCATTTCCAAGGTAATGCACCTTGTTTACTTTCTTGTAAACTATTCACGCTTTGCCTTGGAATGCTTTAAGCATATTTATTCTTAATTTTTTGTCATAACCAATCGATAAAATCGTAATGTACATACAAATTTGTGACCTAAAAAAAACTGTTGGATTTAAAGCATGAAACTTCTCTTCTTCATAACTTTTCATAAAATAAGTCATTTTATATATGTTCACTGCATTACATATATCACACAATGCAACATGCAAGTCATGTCCATCTGATTATTAAACACAGAGAATTTGGATCTATAGAATGTCTGTAGTAAGATTGTGCTCTGATTTTAAAACAAGAGTAATTACAAGAATCACTCATCTGATTTAATACTTCAGTTGCTTCCTTCGCCTCTATGCATGTTTGTTCGTTTGCCACAAGTGCAATTTGGCACAAAACAATAGGCACCAATTGAGTGTGGCATATAAAGAGTTAATGAGTAGCAGGGATTGGACAAGAGAGGGAATACACGGCTCCCATTTCAGTCAAGATGAACAACTTCAACCCTCACCCAAACATTCCACTACCATTTCCACAATGCCCTGAAAATAGCCTGCCTGATCTGACATTCTTAATAGCTTACCTTCTTTCCTTTAGCCTTGTCTTTGATGATTGGATCATCTCTCTCCTCTGTAACTACCTTCTCTTCCTCTTCTGCAGGAAATACAGGAGGGCAACCAAACATTTCCATCTCTCTCTTTAACTTGTCAGCACATGCCTAGAGAAAAATTATTTTTGTAAAGACATTTTCATTCATTGATTTCTTACTTTACCCCGGATGACATGAAAAGCGTATACAGGTACTTAGAGATAAGGCAGCCATTGGGGACACTTATTTCTAAGATTATTTGATGATTTTTGCTAACATTACACAATGATTTTTGTTATAGTTTTGGTATAAAACTAAGACTGTCTGTTCCAACGATCAGTACTCTATCCTCACAACTATTTTTCATCACCTTTTATATGAATAGAATTGCCCATAGGTATGAAAGAACACCTTAAAAGGTCTTACCTTCTATGACACTAGGGAGGAGGGGGTAGTCTACATGCACAGACTCTAGTTAGACATTTTATCACAATTCCTAAAGCCTTGAACAGAGCTTAACTCTGTCAATTTCTGGCTGTGTCAAGGAGCAGCTAAAGTACAGAGCCTATGCATAGTCTCATATTGCAGACACTGTTACGCACAATGGCTGACAATGGTTTGTGCCTGCAGACTGATGGGGTTGGGCTTGATTTATTAAGATGATTAAAATAGAAAGAGGGGGGGCACTACCTTGATGGGCATTCCTGTGCAGTGAAGTCCAAATGGCCAGAGACAATGCTTCCCTTTCATCCTCAAATATCCAACTATGAACTACACAAAGTAGGAATAAAAAACAAGTCTTAAATACAAATTACACAAACATATCAACATGGTAACTCCCCAGTTGGAATTAGTTTGGAACATGGGCACAAACACAGCAATGCACACAGGGGACTAGAAAATACAACTACAATTCTGCCCATCGTAACTATTGTTTCTACATGTGACAGCAATAACTCAATCTAAACTTTAGGAAGAGACTAGTGAAATGTCTGGTTTAGAGTGTAGTATTGTATGGCTCTGAAACTTGGAAAATCAAGAGAGCAGAGAAAGGTTTCTTGACAGTTTGGAAATGTAGCTGTGGAAAGAATGGAAGGAACAAGTTGGAGGGACAGGGTCACCAGAAGTACTGGTTAGAGTGAATGAACAAAGAAACTTGAGGAAAACAATCTGGAGACACAAGAAAAACTGGATGGGACACATCTTTAAGGGAAAATAACATACTAGAGAAAGATGTGAATGGCAAAATTCACACAACTACACTAAAAAATATGAATTACTCAGGGTGTACTTGGTGTTAGCAAGTGAATATTCCAGCAACCTTCATCATCAACTGTGGCATTATGCAAAACATCAGAGACAACATCATGTTTTTTGTTTGTTTTTTGTTATTCTTTTCTAATTCAAGCAGCATTGTTGCAACCTTCTTTTAATCACTCTGTCGATTGCTTGTTTATACTCGGCACTATACGGCAGCATTTCATAGAATTATCAACAGATGAACAAGGAAATTATAGAATTCAACTTGACCTCTCATTCCTATTCATAAGAGTAAAATGTACCCCTTCACTGAAATAATCATTATCTCGTACATTAATTAAACAACTGCCCCCTCTCCTGAGTAAGAATAAATAAACAAAGCGTACCTCTGCCTTGGAGAAAGAGAAGGTATGACCAAGGTGAAGTCTTCCATTCATGTATGGATAAGGAAAAGTCACAAGAAACTTATCCTTCCTGTATAGAAAACAAAGAGCATCACAATTTTATGAGACAGGTATCTTCTTTAGAAGCAACAAACATGGATGAAGCACAAGTAAGGAACCGATCTTAGTCTTGAGCACTTAATAACAACAACTGTAACTGATACATTAATTAGACAGCCTTGAGTTCAGACCTGACGTGAAAAGAAAACCCTGGATAATTCCAGCTATAAACCAGACATTTCAGATGGATATTCCAAATAAAAAATTAATCTTTTAAAGGTACTATGTCCCATTTGCAGGCCAAAAAAATAAAAAGGATAAATTCCACTGGCATTTGAAAGATAATACTAATTTAGAACTTCCCTCAAAACGAAAGGGCTTGAAAATGTCTTTTGGTGGGAAAATAACGACTGTTAGTTGTTGAATCGACTTTAGGAATTGCAATCCTTTTAGTAAATAGTCTGATTTTCAGACTCTTGTACCAAATGGTCATACGTTTTGTGCTGCGCAAAGATTCAATCAGTTTAATTTTGGCCATTTTACAAGAAGTGGGTTATTGATGTAGAAAAATGCTCATGTACCCTTTACAGCTCATTTCATGTATGTTATTACCAAAGAAAAAAAGAAGTCAGTCACTCACTCACTCAATAGTGTCTGGCAGTGAAGTCTAGAAAGTAAACGGGTTTCCTTGCATAATTTGAATATTAGGACACTGCTAACGTTTAAATTTCACAGCTAGGACAAACATGGCATATTCATAATTCCTGCAAAGTTCTATAGAACTTTATGTTGGCTGCAAATGGGACATAGTACCTTTAATAGGAATCATCATTATAGCCTCGAACCTTACAGTCGTTACAGATACCCCTTACGGAATGACATACAAAGTGATTTAGCTTCACACCTGTTCAGACTTGTTTCTTTTTTTGTGAAAATTTCTTTGGTTTTCTGATTTTCATGTTTCATCAGAAGATGATGCTTAATTCTAACTAACTAAAAAAGTATGGTAAAGGCTTAGACAACAGATTTGGCAGCTTTTTAAAGGAATTTACAGAAAGCTGCATTTTCCTTGTATTTCTGCACAAAAATGGATTTTTGTGCAATTTTGGCTTGGCAAGCAACAACAAAATAAAAATATATACCGGTAGTCCAAATTTTACAAACTTTGAATTTAGAGTTGCTTGACTATGGTCAGCTTGAAAACAGTGACCAAAACACATGTCATCTGCAAGACTTTGGTATATGTTAACCCCATTAAACTGGGTATTGTTTCTGAATTTTCATCAAAATTTTGCAAAAGGAAAAGAATAACAAGAAAGATTAACACAAAACTCTAGAAGAATCAAAAAGAAAAGTATAATCGGGGCAGCGCCAGGAGCGTCACAACGTGACAGACATGTGCGCTATATAAGAAACCACCATTATTATTATTATTATTATTATTACTTACCCTGGTCCGGGTTTCTGGTAGTTTTTTGGAGCATCTTCCTCAAAGATCTTTTGTTCTGTCCATATCTTCTGTATCTTCTCCTCTATGTTCTGCAAGGTACGTACCTTATAGGTTCCCTTGCGTTTGACTTCTACAGACTCTGTCATTCTTCCTCACACCTCACCTACAAGTCTAACAGTAACATGTGAAATAATACAAATTTAATTTGAAAACAATTCTACTTTTACTCTTCAAGTGTAGTTTCAACATCACAATGCAGAATACCAGAAAAACCAAACTGATTAAGCTATGAATACCAGTCACTTGCACTTGCCTTTTCATCCTGAAAACGTACAGATTTTTACAAATGCACAACATGGTAAGGCATGTGGTGTGGATCGAGTTTTGTTAGGACTGAATTACTAATACTTTCATATCAAGTTTACAGGGAGATTAAGATGTCGCGGTGACCAAGATGGCAAGAAATATACACAATGACTTAAGTTATCGATGTACACATCTACACTCATCTACTGATCTAGCTGTCTGTGAAACGTGTGTATATTATGGGGAAGGTCGACAAATGTCAGTTGTATAATTAACAATAACTTAGACTAATTAGTAACAAGCCACTGGCACTGCTCATTCACTTTGTACATAGCACAGCATAGTTCACTGCATATAATTTATGATGCCTATCCACCTCGCCATAATTGACTTATTTCACAAGTAGGCCAAAGAATTACCCATACCAGACGGTTATTTCCGTCTCTCTTCACCATGTGTTCCTTTTCACTGTTGGTTTAAATGACCAGTGCAGTGCAGTGTGACTGTAGCTGTATTGTAATGCAACTATAGTACCGCGCGCTGAGTATACGTGACCGCGCAGACCGTAGGCGTAGGCAGAGTGGACGGGTACGGTGTCCCACTCCCACTCTCTCTCAGCTCAGAGTCAAACTCACCGACTCAGTGAGTGGTTTCCTTGTTTAATAGACTACTCAACTTAAAGATAATCATAATAATGGACATATTTTTTTAATCACCTAGACCTAAAAATCCAGCTCGTTCAAAAAGTAGAAATTGTAGATAGGAAACTCACCTTTTTGTCGATAAATTCTGATGCAATGGGAGGGCAGATTGTAGTTGAAAAATCTGTCACAAAGAAACTTCACATGGTAGATAAATTACTCTTTCGTTACCACGTATTTTCAACGGTTCCATGTCAGGTCGCCCAATGTCAGCCCGCCCCCTTACAAAGTCGCTCCCAATTGGTCATGTCGCCCCCGATTTTGTTTTGGCGATTTTAACCCTAACCCTAACCCTAACCTAACCTAACCTAACCTAACTCTAACCCTAGCCCTAAACCTAATTTTAACCCTAACCCTAATCCTAACCCTAACCCTATTAACCCGACCACAAAATTTGGGGGCGACTGCGTATAGGAGGCGACTGTGTATAGGAGGCGACCGGCTGGGGGGCGACCTGACCAGACACCTTTTCAACCGGTAATACGGGCAATGTGCGAAGAGCTCTCAACCAGCGCGCTGTATCGGGCTTCTCTAAAATAAAAATAAATACTGGTAATTATATTAATTTATATCATTTGAACATTCTTTCCATTTGAATTGATCTGATTTTTAAAAATATATTGATAAATATAACTAAAAAAGAACAGGTCTAAATGTTATTAGGTCAAGCCTAATGCTGCCTATGATATCAAGGCAATGATGTTGAACCATATGCACTGAATCAAACTAGATCTATATAGACTATATATAGTTTTTGCAGAAATATTAAAATAAAAGTCTGCATTTTCTTAATTTCCAGTGGTTCTGACTAATCTCTTATTAATTGAATGGTAATTGAATTTTTTTATGATGACTTTATTCGAATATGGGCGAGTAGACCTATCCAATGATGCCGTTAAATCAGTTCCAGGAATATGGGGCACTTTCTGATCGAATGCATTTCTATATGGTTGTGTTGCTGAACTCCCTCGTTTGCCTATAACTATATCAATCCTGTGCCCCCGCCCCTGTTCCATGGTCAGCTGGCCACTAGAATTCATTTACCAATATTTCAACTGTCGCAAGTAGGGCCTACGCTTGTAATAAGCACGAACCCCCTCTCCCCCCTCGATCCGAAGTTCTTGGTGTACTAGCTGCGCGTACTACATACATCGCCAGAGTAATTTGTATCTCTAAACATCCTGCTCACGCATGCATCTATATGCTACCGCAGCACCCCGCAGCACCTACTGCCACATGCACATTAGCCTGTCTTGAAGACAATCAGAAATCCATCCTGTACTCGTTTTATTTTGGTCGAATGACTTTGGAAAAATTAAAGTTCTACTCCCTTTTTTATTTAAAAAATCGCATTTTTAAAATAATTTGAAGGATTAGTGTACATAGTTAAAACTCCTAATTCAAACAAGCACATTTTTATTTCTCTAGAAAATATATAATATCCTTGAAGCCAGGCTACATGCACATGCATGATTTGGCTACCCTCAGCTTGCTTAGGTCCATGCTTATATACTCTTCGCCCCCTCAAAAAAAGTCTCTTCCTCATCTAATTCTCTCTCTCTCTCTCTCTCTCTCTCTCTCTGATTCCTCTCACTCTCTCTCTCTCTCTATCTCCCCTTTATCAACTCTCCCTATATTTCTCTCTTTTATCAGTCATTCGAGCTCGATCGAGCTCTATCTCTCTCTCTCTTTCTGCTTGATATTTATATTCATACCTGAATTTATTCATGTGATTCAGAACTCTTTTTAAAATTCTTGCTATGTATAAATCATAATAATGGTCTTGTTATGTTGTGTGCTGAGAGCCGGAGGACCGTACCTGCTCATAGACTTTTTCTTTATAGAGTCTTGACGACCTTCTGGCTTTCAGCACAAGACACCATGTTTTTGTCTTATGTTTCACATATTACATGTTATGGTGGGTTCCCACTGCCGATCAAACCAACCCGACCAAGCCCAATCAAGCCCGATCACCCATTTTCCCCCGACCAATCCCGACCACATGCCTAAACACAAGCTCTTCCCGACCGCTATTCGACCATTGACGACCCACATTCGACCATTCACGACTCCTGCACGACGTATAGTCGACCACAACTTCGATCTCTTCTCGATCATTCCGATCTACATACAATCCCAACGCGATCCCTCCTAGACCAACTAGACCAACCTGGTCTCGAACCTATAATGATGTATACAGTCATTCCATCATTCGCCTTAAAATGACTATTTATTTCATTCTAAGGGGCTATTTGCTGCAATAATTTGCACGTAGCAGTACGTACGTACGTACGTACGTACGTGTGTGTTTTGGTGCGTGTATTTATCGGGGTCAGGGGTCAGTAGGCGTGGCTTTTGCCGAGATGCATGTGCTATACACTTTAGGATGTTCGCCCAGTACCGGCCCCACCCCAAAATAGTCAGACGTCGACTGGCCTAGCCTTATTACAGGCCCGCTTGAAACTTATTATTATCTATATATAGTGAGGTAGCTGTGGCGGATCCATAGATCGGGGCGGGGGCAGTGACGGATCCAGCCGGCGGCGAGGGCGGGGCCCAAGTGAGGGAGGGGGTGGCATTTCGTGAGAAAATATCTAGCAGCGAATAAGTGGGGGAATGAGCACTATTTCTTTTTTACTCAACAGGGGTACCTCCCTTCAGCAAAAAAAAGAGAAAAGGTATAAATGTGGTTACCATCTTTATTTTTCCCTTTTGTTTGCCAGGGTGGGGCCCGTGCGCCCCTGGCCCCCTGGATCCGCCACTGTGGTGGGGCTTGGGGATCTTTAGGGGAGGTAGTTTGCTTGAAACAATGCAACAACAGCATGATAAGATAGGATTGCTATTTAGTAGGCCTAATGCATTCTGCGAAGAATCCTTGCATGGGAACGGTATTAAATGGCATGTCAATTTCGGGTCTGGGTTAGAAATTGGCTATAGTTTTAGAAAGTGGGGTGACTACTTTTTGTAATGTATAATAAGATAGAACCTCCTGATTTTGATGATCGTGACCACCACCACTACAGTAATAACAATAATAATTTTAATGATGAAATTGATAATAATCTTGTTGATAATAATACTATAATAATAATAACAATGAAACACTAATAATATTTTTTCAAAATAATAATGATAAGTGTAATTGTTGTTATTATAGTACAAATTAAAATGAAATCATAATCATAATGGTGATGATGATAATGATATTGAAATTGGTGGCTATATATATATATGTCAACAACAACAAAATCAATTTAAAAAAAACACAAATAGTAATGATAATAATGATGATGATAATAATAATATCAACATTAGTAGTAGTAATTATAATAGTAATGATAATTATAATAATAATAATATATTTATAATAATGATAATAATAATAAAGATAATAATGATAATAATAATTATCATCATAAACATCATCATCATAATTCCTAACCAACATAAAAGGAATGATAGGAATGACATGAAACAGATATATATATTATTATTCTCATTTGTTTACATTAGGCCTACATCTAATTATTCATTAGATGATTATAGCGATCTCTTAGTCATAATGTTATTTCTACTTTATAGACCGCCTACAATCATGGAGCTATAGATATATAGCCTAATGTATGTCTTGTTATAGGCCTAGCCCCTAATTTGAAGTCACGTTTTACGCCTCAATGTGTTCTCCATAAGCACGGTCCACAGGCCTACTCTATATGGCAGGTTCTAATTCCACAGACTAAATTTATAATAATTGACATGCATATAATATCAATGAAAACAAGCGAGTGAATAATAGGGTCTGGATATTCAGACTAACTTGACAGACGGACATTCCCAGAAAAGCCTGCTATTTTACAAGAAGACGTGCAAACCAACTACATGATGTACAACTACTACTAGCGTCAGCTGAGCTGAACGTCGCGTCCACTGCCCTGTTAACTGTTCCGAGTTCGAAATCGCAAAATAACTTAGTGAGTATAAATATACCTATATAATGTACACATGTTTTTGCTGAAGTATGTTCATATTCGGGTAGAAAACCCTGTAGAAATTAGCCATGCCATGGCCGTTGAATTAACTGAGCTGATCGAGCTGAGGATGCCGGATGAAGCAAGGTAAAAAAAGGATTATGACAGATTTAGTTTTAGATCATCACATCATGATCATCAGCATCAGATCAGTCTACTGTCGAGTATTATTATTGTTATTGATATGAAAATTACTTTTAATATTATGAGTATTGTCAGCATTATATTAATATCTATACTATTATTAATATATATTATTAATGTCATATATTGTTAGTTTGTTACTATACTATTAATTGTTATTAACATGCATTGTTAATTATTATCAGTTTCAAAATTATCATTGTTATTAACATTATTATGATTATTATAACTATAGGAATTATTATTGTTATTGTTAGAACTATTTCATCATGATTTGTTGTTTTTGTATATATTGTGCAATTGCAAATAATAGCCAGTTATTAACTATCAATCAACAGATAATTGTTGACTTTGGTCTACGTCAGACCAGCAGATATGCTGGAGAATCCCACATAGCTAGACAATCAAATTGGCTTGATGCTGCTCATGCAGATGATGTTGTGTCATGAATGTTATGCTTTTTTTTTTGGGGGGGGGGACTTAATTTTTTGTTACAATACAACTGATATTTCCGCTTTAGAGAAAGAAATGCATGCATGTGCATGCAGCCAACTATTGGTCACTGCACAAGAGGCAGTTTCTGAAAAGGCTTACAATTCAGGTCAATTGTGTATTCACTATTCAACTCCCATGTTAGTATAGCAACAAGTAGACCAAAATTCAGTCTATTTTATTTGAGGATATGTTCTGCTGAGACTACATTTTGGAGGAGAGCGTCGATCAAAAGACAAATAGGTTTCAAAAACTCCTCCAAGCAGACAGATACTATAGCGCCTCTTAAGCACTGCATGAGCTAACCCCATCTGTTGCTAGCTATCATCCCCCTCATACCGGTATTCATGCTGTTGCCACCCAGAAAAATATCCGTGCCTCAAAAATGTCTGGAGTTTATGCTACATATGCTACATCACTTTAACCGGAATGTATTTATCCATCGACTGAGAGTACATGTATTTTGAAAATAGGTAGGGGCAACTTTGACCCTATAACCAAGGAGCTATAACTATGCTACGAATGTTCCTGTTTTTCAACATAGATGTTGACATTGTAGACTCTCATTGAGCTTCAGACTCTTCTTCTGGAATGCAGGATAAATAACGCATGTGGAAGTTTCATTAAAAAATCAATCAAATTGGAATTTAAACAAATTCCTCTACTGGATTTTTAATCCTAAATCAAATAAGTGGTAATTATATTGTAATTGTTAGCATGTCAAAAATAAAATTTACTCTTTTTGTAGATGATTTTGCATTTTTGTTCATTGAAAAATTATTATTATTTTTTTTTTTTTTATTTTTTTTTTTTAATTCAATTTTGCTATTTCTGTTTATACACTCAGTAAAGATGCCTGTCGAAAAGCTTGGAACATCTTGCAACCGAGGAAGATCTCAAAAGAAGACTTCACACAAATCAAGCCTCACTGCTCTAAGAAACAAGCTTTAACAAAAGGTGAGTTCATGTTCTTGTAATAATGAGAATAAAAAAATATACGGAAGTGTTAAGATCTTTAACCACTTATTGCAAATATACATGTATGCAAGAAACGAAAATAAACATACATGCATTATTCAATTTCATGCCCTAGAACAGGAAAATTATAATAAAACTCCATGGGTGGTATTCCTATAGCGCGTACTATGTTAAGCCTGGCTTAACTTAGTCCACACTTTTATGGAGTGCCTGTTGCCAACTCATTTACCCTGTACAGATTATTTTAATCCTGCAATGAAATGGGAAGAAAAAGATAATATGATTATGAACTGAATTTCAATAAAGTCCTTGCTAGATTATCTTTGTCATGAATATTGAAGGAGGAAGATAAAACCTAGTATTCCATAGAAGTGTGAACTAAAATTCTTGTTTAGTCTGGACTTAGTCCCGGCTTAACTTATGCCACCCCATATTGTATATAAATATCTATCAAAATGTTGTACATAACATACTGAATTTCAGTTCATATTAGTGAGAAAGAAATCTGTTAAGGCCGGCCACCACGACTCTTTTAAATTAATTTCTTTGATGAGTTGACAAATAGTAGAGTAAGGACAATAAGCTGATGTGAAGTGCCTTCACCCTTATGTAGAAGAGGTGTACAATAATGTCAAAATGTACCTTCTCATTTTCCTTACTCCACTAATGGCAAACCATTACCCCAAATAATTAATTTAACATGACTGTATTAAGTTTTAATCAGAAAAGAGAAAGATCATTTCATTTTTGATGGTGGAAATAATGCTATTCTTGTATCATGCAAAAATTCAAGTTTAAAGGGTGATGGATATACATGTAGATCTGTTGGTCTGACAGAGTGAAGAACCAATTGTCTTTAGTGTTTTAGAACCAAACACTGGATTCTGCATGATTGTATGTTTGATATTTTACCTGATTAATTCCCACTGTTTGTCTTTCCTCAATTTCTCCACAACATTGTTTTATAGAATATAGGTAAAGGAGCTGTGAGCCAGCCACAATTATCATATTTGTGTGCTTTATTTCTCAGACAAGTGAAAAGGAAGAGAGTAAGCACATAATATGCTACCGTGACAAAGGGAAAATCTCATGCTTTTTGGGAGAAGAGCTTAACATCCTTCATGAAACCCTTCTCTGAATTCATGAAAACAGGTAAAGCATCAAATTTACATCTTTATTTAGCTTTGAGCATTTTCTTTGACTGTCATTATTTATCAGTTATATATGTCAGACATCAAGACATAAAATATTGTCAAATTATTGAGGAATGGTTGAATAAATGACCCGAATGTACAATTTCCAATGTATGCTTCATTCACATCTTTTCTTCAGTCCATCTACCTCTGCCATATTGTTATCTTACTCAGGCGCGGATCCAGGATTTCGTAGTGGGGGCCAAATTTGAAATTAAGCGAGCCAAATATTGGTAGGCCTACGTAATGGTGACCAGCAGTGGCGTAATGAGCAAAAACTTTTTTTTGGGCGCAGACAAAAAATCTGCATCACCCCACTCTTACATGCAGGCCCCGCTGAACGTTTTTCAAAGTGAGCGGGGAGAGGCTAAAGTATTTACGATCAGGTAGGTAGAGCGTAGCGTAAATTGGCGTGGGGTCTAGGGGCAAAGCCCCGGCGGGGTCAGGGCGGAGCCCCCAGAAGCTCAGGGGGTATGGGCATTTAATTACGGTCAGATGAGCATATTTTGTTACCTTATTTTGATACCTTATTTGTGACACTGGCAGGACACTAATTGGCGTGGGGTCCAGGAGGCGGAGCCCCCAGAGGCTCAGGGGTTTGAGGCATTAAATTACCATCAGATGAGCATATAGGGGCCCGCCTTAGAGGCCCTAGGTGGAATCCATGGGGCTGAGCCCCTGAAAGCTCAAGGGTTTTAGGCATTTAATCACGGTTAGATGAGCATATTATGTTACCTCATTATTTTGTGACACTGGCAGGTCACTATTCTTTCTTTCTTTCTCTCTTTCTTTCTATTTCTCTTTAAAATATTTTTCAACTGCCCCCAAGCCCCCCATTTGTATGCCAGTGGGCCCCCCCCCCTGATCTACACCTTGTTGGCGGGAAAATTTGCAACTGATCACCCCTACCTTTCTTCTTTCTTTTTTTTTCTTTCCCTTTCTCTCCTCTTTCCCTTTCCCTTCCTTTGTATGCAGGAGATGAATGTGGCTGTGGCAGGTTGATTGTCAATTAAATCCCCAAGATAATCAATCTGTATACATGTCTCATCATTGGTCATCAATCAACATCATGAAGTCAACAGTAATCAAATAATACACAGGTGTGAGTGCGTTATGGTCGATGTAGCGCATGAGGGTATTCACCATGGTGCAATAAAATTCACGAGGCATAGCCGAGTGTATTTTGTGCCATTGTGAATATGAACGAAAACCTGTGTATTAGTTGTTTTATAAAATGGGTCGACAATCAAGGCCATAAGATGTCATAAGATGCATCCCATGTAGATGGTACTGTGCATATAGTAAAAAAATAATGCACAGTCACGTGATCCATTTTGACGCTTCTCATTGGCTACATTCTTGATCCCATTTTATAAATAATAAAATCAGATTCTGCTTTGGAGGCATTGAGATGTCAACAGATAATAATAATAATGCAGATTCTACTTTTAGCAATATGGTCAGGCTATGAATGCAGTCAAAAATATGTTTAGATTCGCATTAATTCATATTTTGATAAAATGTTTGCATTATTCCTACTATTCTTTATGTGGGGACTTTTAATTAGTATAATCCTTTTCTATTCAGATTTTATTTATTCACTGTTCAATCTTTTCAGATCAAGTACACCTTGACAGGCCTGAGTGTTTAGAAGGAGAGACTAGTTCCACAAGCGGCACCCTTACGTGGCAGGAAAGTGCATGGACATCCATTGAAGGCCATACACTTGGTCTTGGAATGGCTGCCTCTCCAAATATGTTCACAGAAACTCTGAGATCTGGGGACAATTCATACACCTTCAGAGCCTTAGACCCAGACAGAATATATGAAGCCAAATTGACAAGCTATGATGATGTTGGTAGCTCACTACCAAACCCTATTGGAAACAAAACAGGTGGGTAATAATAATTCAATTTGAAAATGTCATCAAACAATGAGAAGTGATAAGCAATGAATGGATTGGTAATCTCTACAGTACTTAAGTACTCCTTTTCTGCAGCTGAGAAAATGATATACTGAATGTTGCACTAAAGTCATGTGTTTAAAATTGTTATGTCTTTCTGACAAGTGAATTGAAAGGGGGAAGAAAAAAATTCTAATCAGGATCAGCTTAGTTGGATGGCAGAAATTGGTCCTAGTCAGTATTATGTACAAATGAATAAAATTAAGGTAAGCTCAAGTATGAAGTGCTATATAGGTTAGATGAATAGGATAGGATCTTAGTATCTGCATATTCTGTGCAAGTAAAGTGACATGAAAATGATCTTTGATCTTGTGGTTTCTATACACAGAATATGAATCTTGTTTGTTTGTTTTTTGTTTTTTAATTCCAATTGAAATTTAAGGTGAATTAGGTAAATGACTTGCTTTAATTTTCCTCAAACTAATCTGAAGCTACTCCCTCCTGAAAAGGCGCCAACTGCTATTTCACTTATTGACTAGAAATCCTAATCGCCCTTGATACCTACCCTATAGCAAACAAAACAAAACAAAATCATGCATAATGATTTTGCACTTTGGAGAACTTAATGACCTTTTAATTGACATCAAATAAACCTGAATTGTGGATTCCAATGTTTGTGTGTTTTCTTTCAGTTTTATTCCATCATCAAATAATTGAAGTATCATATAATTTCATTAGGACACATTAAAAGTTGCAAAGTTGTATCTAAATCTATCCTCAGTTGCTTGAAATGAAAAACTTTTGAAGATTTTTATGTAATTTTTATTGCTATAGCCAGTAAAGGACTCTTGCCTTTCACTTTTTCCCCGGGGGGGGCAGGGGGGGGGGAGTCTTTTCTTTGCAATTTGTAAATATATCTATGGCAATGCCATAATTTAACCATCTCCTCCTATGAAATCTGAGAGAAATATTTTGTTTTGTTAGGCACACTAGTTCCAAACATTTTTGCCGTCCAAGCGCCGAGATGTTAGATAGTGCTAGAGACTCAACATAGTGAAATAATAGTAATTAATATTTAGTAATGTCAGTTCTTTGTTTAAAATTACACACAGAAAGAATGCCTAATGGCAATGAGCGGCCCCAGGATGCAGACTTCGAGGCCACAAGACCCAGGATAAGTGTCTTCCATAATCCACCTGTACATGTGCTTCCCAAATGATCAGCAACCTCAAAGCTCCACGCAGATTACTGAAGGAATAAATGAAGTAGGCAACTCTAATGATCAGAGAAAATCACCACAGTATCCCATGTACAGACCAAATACATTTTCCACAATCTTCAGCAAGCCCAGCCAGTCACCATCTACAGGAATCTGCTGCAGCTAACAGCATGCAGTGGCAATCAGACTATTACACTTACCAGAGATGTCGTTACTCACACAGCAGGTAGTTATAATCTGTAATGTACATACATGATTAAAAATAAGAATTAAACTTAGCAATTAACATCTTTTTATCTGTTTATAAAAATTTGGTGAAAGTACCATGTTCTCTAAAGTGTTGCTTTTATAGGAGAAAGTTCTGTTCAAATGAAAATGTAATGATGATGATGGTGATGATAATAATAATAATGAAGTATTTATAAAGTGGCATTCCATTATGCAAACAGCTCAAGGCACTGGAAGAGTACATGGAAAATTCAGTTGAATGTATATTTTGGATTCAGAGTACACAACCAAAATAATCTTAAGTATGTCTAAATCAGGAAATGAGAAGTGTGACAAAGATACATTTGCATTTTGGTGATATACAAGAGGTCTTTAAAAAAGTTTTTGCAATGCATGATCCACATTAAACATATAAGGGCAACCAAACTTATTTCCTTCAAGTTGACACAGTGGTGTTTCACATATAAAATACACAACTGAGAGAGAGACAGAGAAAGGAGAGAATGAGAGAGAGAGAGTGAGAGATGAAGAGAGACAGAGTGGGGGGGGGGGTGTTTGAAATTGGACCATTCCAATACATGGTGAATTACACTCTACATTAACCTTCCATTATGAAATCATTTGCTCTATATGTGATCTTTCTTGGAGGTTTCACTTGATCATTTAATTATATTTATACATTCAGCAGATTAAGAAGACGAGGATCAGATGGAAACAATGTACAATGGAGGTGTGTATCATATCGGTTCATATGCAAAACTCATCAAGTTAGACAGGATTATTAAAATATGCTCATACCATACCCTTTTAGCAGTTCCTCCATACATGACAAAGTTATATAAGATGTAGGTATTTCATGATGATCCTTTGCTCTGGAACTTTTTTGTTTTTATTTTGGGTCATATCAATTTTTATAAACAAATGTTTTCTTACGTTCCTGAAGCATTAATTGCATAAGAAACTGGGTCATTAAGACATCTAAGGAAGTCAAAATTCTTGGCAAAATTCCAAGATTATCCATCATCACTGAAAGCTTGAAACAATATAGCATTCTTGTTTTGTCTGAATCATCAATACATTTCCAAATACTTATGGTCATGCCTGAAAGAAAAGGAAAAAAGGTGATGGAGTAGGCCAATATATATAAATATACAGTACATACATATTATATCAAACACTCAAAGTGAAGACAATTTATTTATTTATCATCTTTAATATTTTGTTAGCTTAACTGTAACTTGTTTGCAATATTAGGCTACAAAATGTGTTGCACAAGGCAGAGGTGCAAGCGAAGGCATATTCATATATTTTTCTAAATCATATGGAATGTTTCAAAATTCCTGTGAAAATGTTGTAATTCAATGGATGACATTATGATTTGCAGTTTGTAGTATGCAGCTAAGCCTTTAATTCACCTTGTAAGGTGTTTTTGCAAGATAAAATAGATCTTTCAATTTGTATTATTAATTAAAAACTAGTATCAAATTAAGCATACTTGCAAATCAGCAATCTACATTCCTATATATATTACTGATTAACAATGAATGAAGGGAAATTGTTGAAACATTATTTTTTCAAACTTAAAATGCATTTGGATCTGTTTGCACTGGTCATGATGAATATTTACCCTAATGTTACTTACATTCAGCAGACCGCTCTTTCCTTTCTACAGTAAAGGAGAAACAATTTAATCATGCTGATTCCAGGTTAGGTGTGTAATTATAAAATGTTCATGTAGTAATTACATTTGAACAAAAGTAGAATTCCATGTATTTTTCGTTCAATGTTGTATACATGTACATATAGTATTATTGATTAAATTGTAATCACTTTCATGTCACCATCCCTTTCCAGCATTGCAGAAGTTGCAATCCATATTTGTTTTCCGAATATCAAAAAGATTATATTGATTAAATGACTCTAATTAATTTGTAGCTGGAAGCCTTACTTTAGTGATATTGATGACTAGAGAAAAGGCATCTATGTTACATTTACAACATTACATACTTATACTCCTGAAATTCACTACTAGAGTTGCACTTTGGCATGTCTTGATCAGTGTTGGATAAGGTGATTGATGGGAGATTATGAGGTCAAGGTGGGAATGCATATGTATTATGGGGCATACCAATTACCATTCAGCAAAAGAAAACAATAAATCAACACCAAACCATTGAATAGAACAGTATATGGTCATTATAAGCCCACCAGTGCAATGTACCTATTTGTATCAAAGATGTGTGATAAAATTGCAGGGGTAATTAGTCACCAGCAGATTCGTTACAGAAGAGCATTTTATCCTAGCAGAAAAGCTATAGGCTTGATATGAAACAGCTAGGTTTTGCCGGTGCTACTAACAACATGGACAGCGATGGAATAAACTAGTGTGCTCCTTGGCTGAGTAATAGTATGGTAGAGCCTACCCTGAAATAATAATGAGATTTGGGTGGTTGCCCTATGTATCTTAATGTGTACCGATTAATACAACCATGTATTGTTCTTTACTATTCCAATGAGTTATTCTTCATGATGTTTCTCTAAGCTATGTTCGTTCTTAAGGATCAAGCGGAATATACACACGGTAACATAAAAATCGAGGAGAATATCCAGTTTATAACAATTAAAACAAAATAGCCAAGGGGATTAAGAGCTCAAAGTGATTACTACAATTACCAAAGTACTAAGGATTCTAAGTGCAAAGTAATCGTATCAAAGTTTATGTATTCTTTAATTATGCTTCTAATTTCTTATACATGTATTTCATTTACTTATTCTTTGTTTATTTGTTTGTTTGTTGTTTTCTTCAATGGTTGCATATCATTAATTTTCCTGAACACGATGTGACCACATAAAAGGAAGTTGACTGTTATGTGGTTACAGTACATCAATAATAGGGACTTTTAGATTTGCACGACGAGAACGTGGACTGCTACGTGGACATCCTTTTTAAATAAGGCAATGTGACGTCCTTTTAAGGCACACTGCCGGGCACTGCCAGTGCCTTAAAAGGACGTTACATTGCCTTAAAAGGATGTCCACGTAGCAGTCCACGTTCTCGTCGTGCAAATCTAAAAGTCCCTAATGCTTACTTGTGAACAACTTGAGGAATGGGAAGTATATCATTGTGGTCGTAACTTACAAAGACTATATCGTCCAATGCAGTCTTTAGCATGCATCCACTGTTTTAAAGAGCAATCCAACCCTTCTAGTAAGTTCATTTGAATGAAAGCATAAAAATCAGAGAAACAGAATGGCGAAAGTTTGAAATAAATCGGACCAATATTAAGAAAGTTATGAGTGTTTGAAATATGAGATCACTACAGCTGTGCGAATCTCAAATCGGCCATTTTGTCAGTGGATTATGACGTAGTGACGGATTACTCTTCGAATTAATTATGCGTCATTTAGTCGTAATGCAACTTTGAAATAAAACACAAACACAGACAAACAAATACAACAAATTAAAAAAATATTTGCTTTTACATGAATCAATGCTTACTTTCAAAGAGTACATGGTGCATTGACCAATGTGGGTTATTCATTTAAATAACAAACTCTTACAAATTAATCACAATTTTAGAAGCTTTCAATAATGACCTTCATATTAATGTTATATTATAACTGATTTCATTCATTTTTGTTCTAACGTAATTTATGATTTGTACATGTATTATGTTATTTTAGTTATGTTATTATGAAGAAAAAGAATTGTATTTTGAAGAATTATTTATATTGTTTTGATATTGAATGAAATAAAATGATATAGAATGAAAACAAAATAAACGTTATGAGGAAAAAATGTATGTATGTATTATTATTAAACACTTCGATTTAGTCGAGTCGAGTCTAGGGATATGGATATTTTTAGGATTGTCAGGTAACCCAAATGGAATTAAGTGTGTGAATATTTTCATAAATTTGTTAAAATGTACATTTTTTTAAATAGAGGGCAAAAGACCATTTACCTTCCAATGAAAAGAACTTAGCAATCAAGGTAGGCAGGTTGTCATTGCATTTACAAAAATTGGGAAGAATTAGAGGTTAATAAGAATGTGAGCAGGTAACCTTGATATGTTTGTGTGTGTGGGGGCTGTAGGGTGTAGCGGTGTGTGAGGGTGTTCTTGTGTGTGAGTGTATGTGATTCCAACTTAAACAAAATATAAATTAATATAGCATATAGCCTGACAAAGCCTGTAGTTCTGATGTATTCTTGTTACAACAAAAAAGAAGAAGATATATACTGTATCACCAGTTTTCATTTCCATCATTCGCTAGAATTACGGTTAGCAAGGAAAATGCATCACGATAGGTTCTTAAAAGCGCATACATGCACTAGAGTCTGATCGAGGAAGCTACATCTCACACTACTTTTGTGGGCGTGTATGCAGATCCATGTAACAAATTCTAAACGGTACGTTCATCAGTCATACTTACCGGTAAATCACTCGACATCTATTTCTTTTTGAAATTGACTTTATCAACGAACACATAAATAAATATGAAATATCTTTGGAACTTTTCTTTACACCGGACAACAACAGACGAAAACACAAGACGTTCTCATGACGGCCGTCTGGATGCAATTGTATACCATTAATTGAACCCGGCCCAACCCCCCTCCTCGCCCGGCCAGAGCCATTTATAGACATCCTAATCAATGGCCCGCCCAGTGCCATTGATTAGAGAGTTTGGCAGTGAAACCATGTTGGACAAACTCTATGTATAGATGGCTCAGTCTGCCCGCCCGCCCGCTCATACACAGGCTCCTCTACGTTCAAGTTAACTTTCACACAATCCCGAAAGTGGACAGCAGATATTTATCGGGTATTAAACCATCTTCCCCTTATGATTATTATTGCCAATTAAGGAGGGGAAATGAAGAAGTAGAATTATCTTACAAAGAAAGAGAGGGAAGTGGAAGAGCAAAATGGGCAAAAACAACAAGAAACAAGAAGAACAAGAAGATCACTATCATCATTAGAGATATCAGTCTTATAAGTAGAGTAACATTCGAAATCCTAGACCCCGCAAGCGTTATGATGTTGAATAAGAAAGGGATAAAGGCTGGGAATAAGCAACAAAATATTTAAAAGAGACAAGAAAACACAAATAAAAAGAATAGAAGAAAAGCAAGAAAAATATTCTTAGAATATGAATGCACATTCATAGGTATAGCTCAATTATCATTAGTCGTATGGATAGGCATTATTTAATAACTTACCATTTATCATTATATTCAAAAGATAGAAGGGGGAAGAGAAAAGTGAGAAAATCGCAAATAAAAAGTTATGTGGAAAAACACCTTTAATAGTTAAAAGGATTTTTAAAATCTCATAACTTTTAACATAATATAGATCGTAAAATAGAAATATACTGTCATAAGCAGCGGCAGCTGAATATCCAGAATATGTGGTTAGTATAGAACTTATTAGAAGTATGCAAAGAATAATGAACTCTATAACAAGGAAAGGAAATACAGAAGCATTTATGGAACACTATAACCCTAATTGTATTTAATCTAAAACAACCATATATAAAATGGAAAAGAAAATAAGAAGAGAATGACAAGGAAAAAAAAAGAAGAAGAAGAAGGAGAAGAAGAAAGGAAGCAAAAGAGAAGCAGCTTAAACGAAAACGCCTTATCCCTTTAAAAATCTCTCCGACCCTTAATCTAACTTTCTCCTCCTCCTCCTTATCAACATCATAAGAAGAAGAAGAAGAAGTTAAAAAGAAAGAATAAATGAATAAATGAAAACGGATGATGAAGGCAGCTTGGTTAGAGTTAGGTAATATAGGGTGTGTTTAGTATTTACAGTCGAGTTAGGGTTAGGGCGTTAAGCTAGGATTTGGTTCTGTTAGCATTATGCTGGCTTATAGTTATAGGCCGGGCTGGCATTAGGGTTAGGGTAGGGCAAGGATTAGGCATAGGATTGGTAGGTTTAGTGTTAGGGCTAGAATTAGGGTTTTGGATGTTGGCAATTAGGGGCTTGAGTATAAGGATTATAGGGCAAGCGGTATAGGCCTATAGAGTTAGGGCTAGGTAAGTGTTAGGGTTATGGTTAGGTATATATGGATTAAGGTAACGTTCTACGGTTATAAGTTTGGGGTTAGGATTAATTGAGGGTTAGGGTTGAATTATTATTCATCTGTGTAAAACAGAAATTAAACAGGTCTCTTCACTTAAATTTCTTGGCATCACCATTGATAACAAATTGAAGTGGACTGATCATGTAAATGCTGTTTGTAATGTATTATCCAAAAATATTGGTGTTATCTATAAATTAAAATCATTTCCTAAATGTATATTGAAGATGATATATAACAGTTTAATATTACCATTTTTGTATTATGGAATACTTGCATGGGGAATGCAAATGAAACCCATTATTAGAAAAGTAATTTTATTGCAAAAACGTGCAATTCGTACTATTTGTCATACTTCTTATCTTGCCCATACACATCCACTTTTTAAAGAAATGAAAATATTGAATTTTACTGATATGAATAATTATCAATGTGCAATATTTATGTTCCGGTGCTATTTACAAATCCTTCCCAAATCACTTTTAAAACTGTTTATACTAAATTGTAATATACACCACTATAGCACTCAAATTGCTAATAATTTTTATTTGACACTTGTACATACAACTTCATATAAACGTACAGTAATATATAATGGACCTTGCTTATGTAGCACTATACCTCGTGAAATACTTGAATCGAAATCTGTTAACACTTTTAAACGTAAATACAAAAATATTTGTTGGACCTAGCTATATGGATGCTAGCTAAAGATTTCAATGGTTGTTGAATTCATTATGATATTTTACATGTAATTGTTATTATAGCTTAAATTATTATCATAAGACTTTTTATATTTGGTTTTTTGGTCAGCTGCATAATTAAGGACCACCTCCTTTCTGGCTGCTACCAGCCTAAGCAATTTCGCTTCTGTTTTTAAACGCTTTTTATTCATGTTTGTAAATTGATTCTGTGTTTTTCTGTGTTTAGTAATTGTAATGGTGTGATACTTTGTATACTGTTTTTTTTTACCCTGTATTTTTTATGTATTGCTTGGCAAAATAAATTGAATTGAATTAGGGTTAGGGTTGGGTTAGGGTTAGAGGTGGATTAAGGTTAGGATTTAGGGCCGATAGTAAGTTTATATAATAGGACCGGTGTTAGGAGTGAATTAGGGTTAGGGTTTAGATCACAATAAGGGTCGAGTTAGGATTAGTGTTAGGTTAGGGCTAGGGTAAGTAGGGTTAGAGTGGATTAGGTTTATGGTTTTGGTAATTAGGGTTGATCGAGTTAGGGTTAGGTCTAGTGTTAAGGTTAATATTATTAGCAGAAGTTATAGTAGTAGTAGTATTGGTAGTTGTTGTTGTTATTGTTGCTGTAGAGGAAGTGTTTTCTTTTGCTGTCAGTGAGTTTTTTCGGGGGGGGTATAACTTTCGTTGACTTGCTAAAATAATTCTCCACCTATCATTTCTGCATCAAATATATGCCTATCATTGTGAAGTGCTCGAAGAACCAAAGAGCAGTGATTCCTTCATGGATAACTCAGTATAGCGTTACTTGAACTTTTAAGGTTTATATAACCCTTCTCGTCATAAACTCTTTCACACATTTCAACTCGTAAAGATGAATTTTAAGGTGGGGTCGCAATTTAGTGCGTTAAAGTGCCCACTTATTGTAAGGGATATAAACTCTATATTTCTAGATTTGGGTCAAGTAGCTTTGAAATTATGTGATATAAGCTTGAAATCGTTTTTAAACACAAGATTTGTCCGTAAACAAACTATCCGGTGGATAATGATAGGGGTGGGGGACAGAACAAGCCTGCGTCCTATTTGAAAATAGTGACATATAGGCCTTCCATATAGGTACACAAAGAATGTTTTTCTTCCTCCTTGCAAATTTTATACCCATAAGGCGATATACATGTGTTTATACATGATTACAGTGAACTAATGATAATAAATGTATAGTTTATTTTTCTTGCTTGTCATAATTATGACTCCCCCGGCCCCACAAAGATTTCGTCCTGTTCAGTCAATAACCAACACTCGCTCAACTTTGAAGGGTAACAAAACTCGCACACAACCTCACACACGCCACATTCTTTTAATAAAATATGAGCTATTTATCTTCTATTTACTTCTATTGGCCTACATGTTTGATTCCAAAGATTTTAAAGAAGGGGAAAGAAATGATCTATTTCAGTCTCTGTTTCCGGTCCACAGTCTTACAGTGGAGTTCCACTCAAAAAGAAAAGAAAATGAAAGCAAAGTTTTAAAAAAGGAGGAAAGGAATGAGCTTTCTCTGTTTCTGATCCGAAGACTTAAACCGGAGTTCCACTCAAAAAGAAAAGAAAATGAAAGAAAAGTGTTTTTTTTTAAGAGGAAAGGAATGAGCTTTTCTGTTTCTGGTCCAAAGACTTAAACCGGAGTTCTACTCAAAAAGAAAAGGAATGCGAAGTAAAAAAATAAAATTAAAAAAGAGGAAAGGAATGAGCTTTCTCTGTTTCTGGTCCGAAGACTTAAACCGGAGTTCCACTCAAAAAGAAAAGAAAAGGAATGCAAAGTATAAAAAAAGAGGAAAGGAATCAGGAATGAGCTTTCTCTGTTTCTGGTCCGAAGACTTAAACCGGAGTTCCACTCAAAAAGAAAAGAAAAGGAATACCGGTACAAGTATTAAAAAAAGAGGAAAGGAATGAGCTTTCTCTGTTTCTGGTCCGAAGACTTAAACCGGAGTTCCACTCAAAAAGAAAAGAGAAGGAATGCAAAGTATTAAAAAGGAAAGGAAAGGAATGAGCTTTCTCTGTTTCTGGTCCGAAGACTTAAACCGGAGTTCCACTCAAAAAGAAAAGAAAAGGAATGCAAAGTATTAAACAAAAAGAGGAAAGGAATGAGCTTTCTTCCGAAGACTTAAACCGGACTTCCACTCAGACGGAAAAAGAAGAATATTCCAAAGACAAGTGAAAACAAGAAATTGCAAAGAGTTTTAAAAATAAGAACTAACTCTGCCTCGGCATCGCTCTCTCACCACACCAGCAATTCCGAGAATTTCAGAGAATACAGTAAACAAAATAAATATTCTTACTAGTTTTAAACACATTGTATTTTTGTGCCGAGGTAAACAACTTTTACTAATGGAAAAGAAGATCAAATGCAATGTAACAAGCAGAAAGTGTTAAGTAATCATTATATGGATAAATGCAGAGATACAATAAATCGTAACATGTCAAACTCATCTGTGTATCGTTTCACCATATGCTCCAAAACTTCCCATAAAACATCAGTTTTCCTGATAAATACAAACAAAAGTACAGATCATGTGCCTTTGAGACAGGAATCTTCGACTTAACTGCACCTATTGTAGATAAGCAAATACCCGTTACATACCAAGATACTTTTGAGACATATTAGATAACTATTATATGGGCGATACAAGACCCTAATGGGAGAATTGCATTACGAAACCATACGTCTTGAATTGATATTTCCATATGTTTAATGGATTACGTAATCCAGCCTACCCGTATTTACTTTTACGGAAGTTGAGGTGAAATCTACCAAGACATAGTGATCATTGCTGAAAATTGGGAATGCTTAAAGAAGTCATTTTGTACTATAATGTGCAAAAAATACATGTACAAGCTTGTTTAACCAGCATAACTCCCCCCCCCCCATTCGCTTTAATTGAATTATGAATATAAACCCCAATATTAATCACACTTTAGTTGCTGCACATACTTTCAGTGACCAAAGGTTCATGATTCTGATTGTCATGTGGACATGTATTTCAATTTTCAAAATAATAAATTTCGGACGTTCGGTCAAATGAATCATCAATTTATTAAGATAAGTAGGACTAACAAATTGCCATCGGAACGTAATAATCCGCATTCTGCAAAGGAATGTACCGCAAAGAAATCCAAAGACTTAAAGCAGAGTTTCACTCAGAAAGAATATCACCTGGAAGACAGAGAAAATGTAAGTTGTTAACTTAGAGTCTACATGTACATGTGCTACTTTGAAAGGAATATTCTGAAGAACTGTGAGACTAAAATCGTTACAAGTTAAAAATTAATAAACAATAAACTATAATGTATACCCAATCGCGGCTTCGCTCTTTCAAAAGACCAGCACGCGAACCAAATTAACATACATGTAATCTTAAGTCTTTAAAACGCTGTATTTGTGCTGAAAATAAAGCTCAAACTAAAGAACGGATTTTAAATATGCTGTACCCGGTAACAAGTAGAAAGTGTGCATGTAAAGACACAGAAATGCAGTGGTTGCAGAACAACGTCAAACCTATCTGTGCATTCTTCTCCCTGTATGTTCTAACACCTATGAAATAAAATGATGATTGAACAGCATGTATCCACAAATGACTACATTCATATGCTTAACTCACTAATGAAATTAATTACAATTGATTGTTAATCATGTATAAATATGATATTGAAGACTTGGCTTGTAAAATACATGAATGTTTTAGAGATGAAAAGTTATGATTGCTGTTCTATGAAGGACAGATTTTCTTTACTTTAATTTTTCCACTGAACTGAAAATATGTAGATAATACCAACAACATAAGAGATATTAACCCTGACAAACAACTTTGCCTATGTTTTCCCTCCGCACACTGTCTAAGCAAGGCCACCTGTACAGAGACTACTTTCTCTGTTTCCTTAATAGACAGGTTTGATTGTACATGTATAACTAACTGAGCCAAGGAAAATAAAAGGCAGGAAACTATAGAGAAAGAAATCTTTCCTATTTTTAAAAATTAAATTGAAATGAAAATATACAGCTAGCAAATAAATTATTCATACCCATACCAATTTTTAAATCTTTTAATTATTTGAGTTGTCCTAGCTGATTTATGTTCTTGAGAATGTGACCTATTAAACCAGTCAAGAAACATCAAATTTACAAGGGGCATGAATAATTTAGATGTTAACTATACACACATCTTAATGTTAAATGGCTATATTGAGTCCTAATAGGACAGTTGCATTGTACAAATACCTCCATCTTCACAATTATTCCCACAGATTGTACATATCAGAAAATGATTGAATTTTAAAGTCTGAAACCATAAAAGCTACCTTTAATGTTTATGAGAGGAAAAGAAGAGAACATTTTCTCCTAGCAAATGAAATGACATGGCAGCCCAAGTGCTGAATTGCATGGAGTATATAAAGAAAAACATAACACAACAAAATGTCTTACAAATCTGAACACATATCATAGTCATAAAATAATATGAAATAATATGAAGGAGAAAAACATAGCATAGGAATGTGATGGGAGAAGGTAGACAATGGCGTAACTATGATGGAGAGAGTGCGACAGAAAGGGATAGACGAGACAGAAAACAGAGAAAGTGAACAACGGTATTGAGGCAGAGGTGTGATAGTCTAGGGAAGATGAGATTGTAAATTACATACTATGAGAGTGGATTGATTAACTAGATAATCATTCTTACGTCACATTCTAGATTATGGAATAGAATAGTTGTCAAGCAGAGGTAAAGAGCATATATGGGAAATAGAGGGACGGAGAAGGGAGGGTAAGAGGTGGGGGCAGAAATAGAAAGAGAGAGAGAGAGGGATACAAGAGGGAAGAAAAGAAGACGAAGGGTAAGTACATGATGATAAGAGGTTCGCGCCACATGCTGTTCGAATACTAAGAATGCATATCAATGCCGAATGCAGTTCAAAGGTATCTATTTGTTCGAGTAGCATAGGCATGTGATGGGGAGAAGGTAGACAATGGTGTAACTTGGATGGAGGGTCGCGGAGGGACTTGGCGAAAGAGGTGCACAGTTGCTCCAAATAAGCAAAGCATCATTGTAGCGTGTATACATTGCCCAGGATGATCCTGAATGCTCTATTTTGAACCTGCTCTATGGTTTGATGGTGAGTGAGGGTAAGTCCACGGGACCATATGGGTGCGGCATACTCTACCACAGGACGGATCATGCGAAGATAAGTCGGGAGCCCATCGTACTTCAGACATTCCTTTTAAATTCCTTTCAGTTCTTGCTTGCTTGGCATAGGTGGGACATATCTCTCTGTAACCTACATCATTGATGAGGTAGAAATAAAGAAAATTCAATGTATATAGAATGGTTTATTATCACACAAATTATTAACTAATATATTGACGTGGTCCTAGAGGTAACTGAATTGCAGGGAGGGTACAATACTACTACTTCTGCTACTACAACTTCAAAAGATACTACTACTACTAATAATAACAATAATAAAATCGATAATAGGGCAACCTGGAATATACGGTAAATAATACATTTTTTTCTCAAACCACAATTGAATCATTAATTTTATCAGCATCTGCATCTGTGGAACTATTTCAAAATTATTCAGTATAATTTCCCTAACCACATGATCTTGCTTCATATCACCATTCCAACATTTCTCTTTAATCAAACATACTTAATCATATACATGTGGCAAAGCAACCTACAAAGGCCAATATATAATTGTTTTTGTTAAAGACACTATGTCCCTTTTGCAGCAAACATCAAATTCTGTAAAACTTTACAGGAATTATGAATATGTCATGTATGTCCTATCTGTGAAATTTAAACGTTAGCAGTGTCCTATTCAAATTATGCAAGGAAACCCGTTTACTTTATAGACTTCCCTGTCAGACACTATTGAGTGACTGACTGCCATCTTTTTTTCGGTAATAACATACATAAAATGAGCTGTAACAGGTACATGCAGCATACAACTAATGGTCGTTATTTTCCCACAAAAGACATTTTCCAGCCCTTTCGTTTTGAAGGAAGTTCTAAATCAGTATTATCTTTCAAATGCCATTGGAATTTAAAGCCCCTCTGCACTAGTTTGGCCAGGAGGGATTACAGGGATTAGCGTGGTCACTGACAGGTGGTTATCTCATCAACTCAGCTCTCAATTAACATAAGAAAAAGAGGATCATGGGGGACCAACAGGCACCGCTTAGGCATTGTTTTCTATATAGAGGGAGCAAGTAGCTACAAGTAATACAGTGGGGCTTTAACCTTTTCATTTTTGTTGGCCTGCAATGGGACATAGTACCTTTAATATTTTTCTTCAGCGAGACAAAATTAATATTTAGCACTTTATTTCTATACTGACACCCACTGTTGCTGCAATGTGTATCTATGTTTAGTCTTCAAATGTAATTTCATGAATAAAATTTACATCTGCTTACTTATTTCATGACAAAATTATTATTTTTAGAAGATTCAATACTTAACACAACTGGCGGAAAATTAGTGACTTCTAGAAATTAGAAGGTGACTGGGAGGTAGGAGGAATACACTCACTGCCTGGAGGCACTGTAGTGCATGTGATTATCGGCAAGACCAAGTCATTTTCTTCACATAAAATTTAAAAACATCTTAGTATATACATCGATTCTTATGTAGTACCCTTTCCCATTGGTTCCACACAGATTATTATATAATATAATTGCATGACCATTACTGAACTCTATCTTTAATCACAGCATCCAAATGAAAACATGAATAATATAATTAATATGAGTGTATCCGATATTCTTATGATGAATGAAATGCATGAAAAATCGTCCGAAAGATAAAAGCAGATTAAAACAAACCCATGTTTAAAGATTTCTATCTACATTTGATTATCTTTACGGAGGAAATCGACAGGTCGAGAGGGTATAATGTAATTTAACGGAGAAGTGAACTTAGTATATGGCCATCCTAGTGTCTGAAGTTTCAATGAGTTCTTTATTTTGTTCTTCTAAGGAAGCCAATACTTTCTTGATTATGGTAGAAGAATGCCTTACAATCAACAGTGATTATTTCACAAGATTTTGGATACCTTCCCATCTCCTGCAAGTGGCTAAAAGGAATTGTGACCTATACTGTATACCTTGGAAAATGGGAGTCATTCCAAGAGGTTCAAATATATTGCTATACCTGGTCCCATATAAGGAATACAGTTCTATGTTTCAGTAACAGTTAATGGGGTCTTCATGATTATATACTTTAATAAGGCAGGCATACAAAACCCTAAATATGATAGTAATTGAACTGTTTATTTGTCTCTGATTTTGCAAGCTTTCATTACCAAAAATTATGTTAATATCTTTCAAAGAAATATCGTTGTCACTGCTACTTAATGGAAACCCCAAAACTTTTAACTATCCATCCAAGTTTTATAAACTATACTTCGGAAGATAATTAGGCTACACTACAAAATAATCCAATAGAATTATGTAATCAGCAAAGGGGATTCTATGATTTTCAGATAAATTATTATCATTTAGGTCTCTATTTAAAAACTTGTATCTGGAAATCATTTACCTGCGAGATCCATAATTGTGAAGCAAAGCCTATGCTTTCTTAGAGGTTTCCATGAATGATGCAGAGGAAGGTAAACTGAGCCCATTTTCTGTGTGCTGAAGCAGTCTTCCCCACCACAGTTCTTACATTTGGTAGGATGAGAGATCGGCAGTCTGTACATAACATAATTTTTACCAAACAGTTATTTTCTGCAAAATTCTGTGCACTTGTATAACTATAGATTATAAATTTATGATAACTTTATACAAAATCATTCTTCTTCAAGTGTTATTTGTAACTCACATCTTTTTAGTAAAATTCACGACTTTTTCACTTAAATTCGACTTTATGAAGTGAAAGTAAATGTAATTGCCCATTGTTTTAAGATTTTATGTTAAATAGTGACATATTTCTATATGTACATCTATATTTGGAGTATTGTGCCCCTTCCTTTATACCATATTCATGGGATAATATTCCATGGGTGGCTAAAAAGAGGTTAATTTACAGAACATGGGAAAACTGACTTGCACCAACTGTGGTGAGTAGGTGATTTAAAACAATTAAAAAAAGGATGTTTCTCAATCCGAAATGATTGCTACATCAGGTTTAGGTTAAATTGAATGTGGGTTCTTTTATCAAGGTTGACCATGTGGAGCAGGATATATTAGCTGATCAAATCATTACAGCAAAACCAAGTTTCATCTGAAACAGAAGCATCTTTGAGGAAGCCTAGGGTCATGCAAGATATATGTACATTGTACAAGATATTATATCTGTCATTCAAATGTAAATGTAAGATCACTAAATGCCACAACAAGCCTATTTGATCTAATTAAAATGGATTTTTAACTGAAATACATGATTTAGAGTTTTAGACAAGTAGGAACAGTTATGTTTCAACATAATAGAATATAAAATATAACATATAAAATGAGGTATAAAATATGGATTCAAGTAACCAGTGTACTGTAGGCCCCATTAAACATGTACTATGAACCACGTACAGATGCTTGAATATAATAAAATATAACGTAAAACTGACCTAAAATTTGGAATCTATTAATTGGCAATGACTGGATGTGCGAACAAAACTTGGATGGTCATTTTATGTACCTGTATTGATGCTTATCATTTTCTGATCATGCAATTTCAAGCAAATTATAAATTCTTCAGATTTAGTACAAATACAAAACCTGAATCATCCATCAAATCATTTTCTAAATCCTTGCAAGGTACTTCTCTGATGTATTATTGTTAGTATTACTTACCAATGGAAGCATTGCCATTTTATCCATCTTCCAAAGACTGCTGATCATGTACACAATATTATACATGTCCATGCTCTCTCCAGTCACGTTCCCAGCACAGAAACTTCTTACAGTCATACTGCAGCAAGTAAAGTTAATAATTTAATTAACAGTGTTCCATGGGCAAGAGTAGCAAATTTTGCTAGGTTAAAAATCAACAGCAACAGTAACGATGTTAATATAGAACTACCCATAACATATCTTTCCCAATACTTCCATTCTTGTAATCCGACACACAAATTGCATTTCATAATTTCAATAATAAGCAGCTGGGAAAGTTCAACTTATTCTTAAATTACTATACAGGGTAGGTAGTTGGGTAGATAGGTATGTAGTAGTAGTAGTAGTAGTACATTACTAGTACAGTAGTAGTAGTAGTATAGTAGTATAAAGTAATGATAGCTTTTATTTGATAACTTGTTCAGCACAATTAAGGCTAATCTGCCAGAAGGTCCATTGCTCAAATTGAAAATAATACATTATCAGAAACAATCATTAAGATTAATTGAAATAACAAAACAATTGCAATCATGAAATTACACATACATGTATATATATGACAGACACATGATGCATGTAAATGATAACAATTGATACATACCTGATTGCCCAGCACTTTCTAGAAACACCTACTGTAGTCCGCCTGATGCCGATGTGGGTCTCCCTCTAATATGTGACCTGAACAAAAATCAATTCCGCATATAAGAGTTTAAAAGTACTAGTGTGCAATACACAAGTAGACTAAAAACAAGTAAAATGCAAGCCCAAATATCATACAGTCAGTGTTATCAACAAATAAGAATATGATGAACAGGAAGATTAGTGGACATAATGCAAGTGAGTCATGAAAAAATTGTTGCTTAAGTGGAAACACTAAGAAAGAAAGAAATATGAGAAGGATCGAGTTGAAAGACTAATGACTTTTCTGTTCACAATGTTTAATTCTGCCTCCAGTTTGACTGAATAATTTTCATTATGTTTAGAGAGTCAGGATAATTAACCAGCTCGTAAATAGCACTTGGGTCAAAATGACAAAGATTGTTTAAATGGCGAGAAGTCTCACTTCATCAAGTTTGAATTATCAACTGCCTAACTGATGCGGTTGCTTCAGGTATACCTCTTGTTTGCTCTCTTGAAAAACACTTCTACATGTGTATCACAAAATGTTCTGTCGGTGAATAAATGAATAATGATTATATAAATTTCATGAACCCGTATCGAGCAGTTTCAGTTTTGTACAAATGATCTTTATTAACTGGGTTTACTACAGTTTTGATTGAAGGATATGTAACTGGTATTGCAAGAGAAAAAATACAAACCATGCGAAGTGTCATTCAGCAGTACTTGAGCCCTTGATTGCAAACCTGAAAAAGAGGGAGGTGTTAAAACTCTGTTTTGGAAACTGAGTCACCAGTTCTAAATTAACTGAGTAGTTAGTAGTTATATGCACTGGCGTACTGATGGGGGGGGGGGGCAGTTGACCCCCCAAATAAAATTTAAACGTGGTTTATTTCTAATTCGATACCAGTGATTTACAAATGTTGCTGAAATGACATGATTTTCCAGGATTTTTCCCTCACTTTTGCCCATTATGCCCCCACTTTTTCAGGTACCCCCAAAGTGCCCCGTTTTACATAGGACAAGTGCCCCTTTTCAGGTGCGAAATTCCCTTTTCACCTCTGATATTTTTGCCCTTTTACTCGTGCCCCTTTTCCTTTTTAATAAGTGCACTTTTTCCTTCGTAATAAGAACCCCTTACCTTTCTCTTAAATGCCACTTTTACCTCTAATAAGTACCCCTTTATTTTGACACATTCCCTTTTTCTTTCTAATAAGTACATTTCCTTTGGAAAAGTGCCCCTATGCTTTTTATATGAGCACCTCCCTTTTCAAAATGCCCTTTTAACATCTGATAAGTGCCCCTATTCTGATAGGTGCCCTTTTCCTTCAACAGATTCCCCATTTCCATTCTCACAAGTGCCTTTTTTCATCTCTGTTGAGTGTCCCTTTTCAGTGAGGTGCAATTAAGAAGTGCCATTTTCACCTCTGATAGTTGCCCTTTTTACTTTGACACTAGCACCTTTTCTTTTCTAATAACTGTCCTTTTCCCCTTTTGATAAGTGCCTAATTTTCCTTTCTCCATAACAAGCATCCCTAATTCAAGGCGACTTAGAGCCCTTTTTCTATAATGTTCCCTAGAATTAGCTCACTCGCATTTATAGATGTTATAATTATGTTACTTTTAAAAGAACTTTTCAGTCTTTCTTCATTACATTGTGCTTAATACTCATCAGGGTTTGTTTTTTGTCTTCTTTATAAGATGTGATTTTTCACACTGGGACCTCATAAATCTTTAAAATTTGCTCGCGCTTTACTCTCTCGAAAATTAATATTCAGACCATATCACAACCAACTGCAAAGTAGATCTATGTTGCTTAAGCAGTATCTTGTCCCATGTAATGAAATAAATAAATATTGATTTCATCTTATAAGTTATAGGCTATAGTGTAATCACAATCATGACAATGTAGATATTTACCAATTTTGTTTTGATGTTTTCCTTTATAATTATAGGTGCCCCCCTTTTTGGTCCCCCTCTATTTTGGAAGACGCACCGCCGCCCCTGCATATTACGCTACTTCAGAAGTTCAGTACTTGGTGGTGATGCGGATTTTGTTATGACTCCAAATTTGTTTTGCTGGTTAGAATCTACTTACTTTATAGATCTACAATTGCATTGTTGCAATTTTCTGCAACAATATCAACACAATATCAATATAACATCTAATTATTGTAAAATCTACTCACACAGCAAGATTGTAGTTTTGACTTCTGATGGCCGATTCTGTGCCTGCTCGTGCATTGTTCCAGTGCTGATGGTAGAGTAGGCCTAGTAGTGTAGCAGTCCTGGCCGTACGAGTACGACTACTACTAGAAGTTAAGTAGCAGTACGCTATTCTATTCTAGCATCAGAAAAGCTCTCAATCTGACATTCTGCTGATTAAAATCATCATCATATGGCATGATCGCATTACATATCAGGCTTATAATAATGCCACATAAAAGGCCACAGCAGACTAGCAGTGAAATCAAGTATGCTACCCCTCTTCATCACCATGATCACCATGTTACTAAAGGAGCTATCAGTATCTATGCTTCAAGCAGCATTTATACGACTAGATCTCGATCTACTACCTAGCTAGCCCTGTGTATAATCAATTTGTTTATACATGTACTGTACAGGGCCTATGGTCTAATACTACATGCTCAGTACGGTTTCCCCGCGAAAGTTTCGGTTTCCCCGCGAAAGTTTTTCAGAGAAATTCTTTAAAGGTCCGGCTAGTCTGAGTGTTTCAAACTTTTTTATAGAAAAATCGTGTTCTTTCTCACAGGTACACTACATGGATTATGTTGCTTAATTATGGGTGTTATTTATGGACCTTAACTCCTTATTTCATGCAGTAGGTAGGTGGAGCGGAGGGGGTGAACAATCTTTTGAAAAATAATGTATCTTTGCATACCTTCCGCATGAGTGCACATGCCCCCCCGGCCCCGCCAGTGCACTCGGTGTTATTTAGGGTATACGCGTGTTCCCTTTTGAAAGCACCCCTATCTCCGGTGTGAAAGTCAATGGCGGGCCGGACTTTGTCGCCCGAAAAGTACCCCGGTAGCCTGAGTACCGGAGATTTCGGGAGCTAGGGGGCTACTCGGTAGCTGCATGGGTGCATGCCCTCACAGCGAAATACCCTAAATTATTATGATGGTAGGCTTTAATTTATATAGGCCTAATCCTTTGCGATCAATAAAGTACAAATCCTCCTTTTAACCAAGGTGTATGTAGGGCCTATACGTGCATGCCGCATTACTTCGAACAAAATATAATAAATGCCCGTCGATCAGTGAAACGGACAGAAAAAAACACATAAGAAGAAGATGATGGAGATCGAGGGCCGGGGAGGACGGTAGGGGTGAGAGATTGCATATGGGAGGGTTTAACTTGAGGCAATTCCAGAAATTGCATAAACGGGCCGGGAGGGGGCCGCCCTTACAAAAAAAGTACTATGAGGCGCGGAGAGTGGATCTGTCCCATATGCACTAATTGCCATGGACCCACTTGAAATCGCCCTGGGCATTCAAACGGGGGGAGGGAGGGGGCGTCCTCGATCTGAAAACAAAGGCTACGCCAAGTTCGATTGCCATTGCTCCCCCACCCTTGAATCTGAAGTATTGGATAGTTCATCGAATAAAGTTTGACGTCTATGAAATAATATTGCAACAGGACACATACATTTTGTTTATAATATTTTTCAGATGATCTACTATTGTTAATGTTATTATCATTAAAAAAAAATGATCATTATTTTTGTTATCATTATCATTATCATTATCATTGTCATTGTCATTATTAGTATCATTATTATTATTATCATTATAATCATTATTATTATTATTATTATTATTATTATTATTATTATTATTACTATCATGATTATAATAATAATAATAATAATAATACTTATGATAGTAATGATTAGAATAAAGAATAATAATCAATATTAATATCAAACTCATTGATTATTGGTTATTTAAGTAATTAATTAATGAATGACTTAAACTATAGCCTATTTCTAACCCCGACCCGAAATGTACATGCCCTTACCTATTACTAATACCATAGGCCTATATAATACATAGAAATCCTATCCTACCATACTGTTGTTGTTGTTGTTTTCGTATGTTTGTTTGCTTACTTATTTTTCAGAGAATTTACAAGCAAAATTAAACTACCTCCCCTAAAGATCCTCCACGCCCTCCCCCTCCCCAAGATCCATGGATCCGCCACAGCTATACCTCACTAAATAGATAACAATAATTTTCAAGCGGGCCTGTAATAAGGCTAAGCCAGTCGACGTCTGACATGTTTTGGGGTGGGGTACTGGGCGAACTTCCTAAAGAGGTCGCACGTGCATCTCGGCAAAAGCCACGCCTACTGACCCCGATATACACACGCACCAAAACACACACGCACTATGCATGTGTGGTACGTGCGCTATAGATTGCAGCATATAGATCTAACCCCTTAGAATGAAATAAATAGTCATTTTAAGGCGAATGATGGAATGACTGTATACATCATTTTAGGTTCGAGACCAGGTTGAACTAGACGTACACACGATCTCTACACAATCTCGGCCAGAGCAGATCGACCTGTTCGAACAGGGATCCAAGATGACTCGTGAATTGAGTGGTTGCACAAAATATTATCGTCAGCTGATGGTACAGTACTCATTTTTGATCAGCGTTCAGTTCATCTCAGACACTCAAGAAGGCTAAAAGGCTTATTTTGAAGTCAATGCATTCCACATTTCTTTAAACTCCCCTGCAGACCCAGTGCCATTTGCCAAAGTACTGTATTGCACATGATACTTAAAACATTAATTTTATTTGCCTTTTCAAACAAACTGTCAAGAGCTGCACGTGTCGCAGTCACATGTTACTACCAATTCTAGAAGCGATTAACTTAATTAGTATCAATATACCGGTACGAAGAAAATGTGATTAGATCAGCACGTAATTGTGTCCTTGTTTTTTGAATATTTATAAGGTGTTTTATTTTCTCAATACCAGAGGCAATACATATAACCGAAATCATGAAATTTACATCATACTCAGAACAATCAAAATACAACTCAGAATAATCAAAATACAATTCAAAAGTATTATTCTGAACATCAATTGCTAAACAAAACAACTCTTTCATACATTTCCTTATTCGTTTAAAACAATAATAGTAATAATAATAATGATAAAATACTTAGTCACATCTCCGTGGTCATTTCATGTTCATTTTGTGCTTCTTTGAAGAAAAAAACGAATATCTGTTGAATTAAAAAAATAAAAATAAATGCTTGTACATGAAATATTACAGTCTGTAAAAATATTGTCTAAAAAGTACTACCTCTGAAAAGAGACAAACTCCCCAAAGAGAGAGATAAAGATAAAAAACAACCAAAATACAACCAAAAATAACCCCCAAAAAAAAACAACAACAACAAACAAACAAACAAAACAAAAACAAACAAATATAAACATAAAGCAAAGAAATACTGCTGGAATGGAGGGTTGGGAAGTTGCTTTTTTTTAAGTTAATTAATATTACACAAAACTTTCCAAGGTCTCCCATTTTTTTAAAGTGAATTGAAAGAGTATCCCTTTCCATTGCAAGTTTTTTTCCTCTTTCCTATTTTCGAGAATTTTATCTTTTACTTCATCTACATTTGGAGGCTTTCCCTTCTCTCTACTATTAAAAATCATCAATTTAATCAAAATCAGAATGTGGTTTAGTAATTGCTCCAATTTCATATTTCTCCCATTTATTCCAATATGAATTTCTTTCCACGGCAGTTTCTTTAGAATTGGTAAATTGAGTTTATAAGCACATTTTTCCCAGAATCTTTTTATTATATTACATTAAAAAATACATGTTGATAGGTTTCCTCCAAAATATTGCAATACGAACACAAACCGTTTGTACGAAATTTAAATCTATGCAAATGATGGTTTGTATAAACTATTCTATGCAAAAGTTTAAACTGAAATTCTCTCAGTTTACTGTTTAATGTGCACAACTTTGGTTGAACAAAAAAAAAATCCACATCTTTAGTTGTAATATTATAAAGTTCCATTAAGATATGAAATGCTGAGCTGATTTCTGCATTCTTCTTGATTTGACTTTTATACACCATCTCTGCAGTTATTTCTTCAAATTTAAAAACCTTCTTTGCAAATATTAATTCTAAACTAAGGCCACAGTGGATGTACTTTCTTGCAGGCTGAACATTCTGTTTCCATTCGTGAGGAATTATTGAATAGATTTTGTTAACTTTTGTAATTTCTTCCTTACTTAAACCAATGGCAATAAAATATGCACCTTTTTAAATAACCCTTGTTCATCGCATATGTGATGAAGTCGATATATATTTTTTTTAAACAAATTTTCCTCAAATAAAGTTTGACCTTCTAGTTGAATAAAATTATTATTATACAATATTTCATTCCCTCTGTATCTCTCTTCTGTTTTAACATATTCTGTCATATCTATCCATGCTTTCACAAGATTCTGATGTAAAGAAGGTAACATGAGTTTCACTGTATCTCTCCAATAGTTGCAATAAAATATTAAATTCCCGCCCATTGGTCTCATTAAATATTTAAAGTAATGTTTCCATTTGATAGCTTGAGTTACTGTTACAAGCCTTTTTATCCTCATTATTCTCTGTGCCTTTACAAACAGTCGGAAATTCATCATTTTGAGCCCACCCTGCGGATAGTTTAAAACATGATGCTCTTTTAATTTTGCCTTTACTTCTTCACAAAAAATTCAAAACATATGTCTTCAATTTCGCTATACACCCATTCAGGAACCGGCATCAATGATGATAAATATATAAATTTAGAATAGCCATATACTTTCATTAATTGAATTTTCCCCATTAATGTTAAATCACGCTGCTTCCACCACGTAAAACGTTTTTTAATCTTGCTCAATATTTCTTTATAATTCATTTGTTCTTTGATATCTTCGTGTATTGAAAAATAAATTCCTAGTATTTTAACAATGTCTACTTGCTTCCCAAACGGAAATGTATGAGTGGATAATTGTGGACCTAAGGGCAAAATGAATGTCTTGTCCTTGTTTAACTTTAACCCTGATATTTTATAAAAACATTCAAAAATATGTTTAATTTCCTTAAATGAATTCGAATCTTTAATGAAAAGCGTTATATCGTCTGCGTACAGAGAGAGAGAGAGAGGATCTCCTGCCTTACTCCTCTTTCAACCTTGAAATAACATGTTGATGTATATCCATTTATAACACAACTTTCTGCTTTAGTATAAAAATTATTAACCCATTTACAAAACCCTGGTCCAAAATTAAATGATCGAAAACCTTATATAAAAATAAATGTGAAACAGAATCAAATGCTTTTTCAAAATCAATGGCCACCAGAAAAGCGTGTTCTCTGTAAAAAGAAGTAAGAGAGAATATGTCGTCATTATTCGTATTGCTTCTCCAATGTTCCTATCCTATATCCCAACTGATCAAAACTTTTATAATCTACGTTTAGGAACGAAATCGGTCTGTAATTCTTAATAAGCTCCTGGGGGGTGTTTCATCAACTAAAATCGATTTCGATTTTAAAAATCGATTTTAAGGCCGAATCGATTTTAGCTTAAAACCGATAGTTGTGAGCTGTTTCATCAAATCGATTTTAAGCTAAAATAGATTTTTAGGGGTCTGTAATCAAGGCTAGTCAATTTGGGGTAAATCAACCACAAAATGGCATCGGTAAACTACTGCAAGAGTAGACCGAAGATTTCTGTCTCTTTCGTTCGTTAGCCTCTGATTTGGGTAGGGTCGGCTCCTCTCTTTAGAGACAGTCGAAGCCGACCATAGGCGCTCCTGTGAAAACATTTTGCCATATATGGCCAAATCTTTGCCCAAAATACTACATTTTAACCGATGCATATCCGATGCATTTATTATTGTAAATTAGGCCTAGGCTAAACTACATCGGTTCCACTTACCAGATTGACTGTATGATGCGTTTAAGGGTCTTTTTTCCGGATTTTCATCGCCGAAATTGAGCTCCGTGTTGAAATTCTCGCAGCCGTATTTTAAACTGTTACTGTCAATGGATGACGTCATCTTCCTTCATGCGCAGTAACAGTTTAAAATACGGCTGCAAGAATTTAAACACGGAGCTCAATTTCGGCGATGAAAATCCGGAAAAAGACCCTTAAACACATCATACAGTCAATCTGTAAGTGGAACCGATGTTGTTTAGCCTAGGCAATTTACAATAATAAATGCATCGGATATGCATCGGGTAAAATGTATTTTAAGATTTTGGCCATATATGGCAAAAACAGGAGAATCGGCTTCTGTCTCTAAAGAGAGGAGCCGACCCTACCCAAATCAGAGGCTAACGAACGAAAGAGACAGAAATCTTCGGTCTACTGCAAGAGAGGTCCTTGAAATGTAAGTAATTTCCGTTTTTCTCTGAAAATATTAATTCTGTTGATAAAAACTCTGTTATTTTGGAAGAAGAAAAGTATTTCTCTCATTTTTATGTAAATAAATTTGTATTTAACAGAACGATATTTAAGATAAATATCAGTTAATATCACTCCCAACTGGGCTAAAAGTGGACGAATTGCACCGGTTAATTCATTTCAGTCCCATTCATATAAATTCATGCAGGTCCAACTAAAATTGTCTACCGATGATCGTTTGTTTGGACAGGTACAAATTCATTAATCTAATTTATTCTTGCAGTTGATAACAATATAAGTCCAACATGGCCTTAGGAATCATCATGTTGTATGGCTAATGATGGGTCTTGTGCTTATAGTTATACTAGCCCAGTTGTAGATTTATTTTGGGCTTAGAATCTAGAGTCTAGATCTAGATCTAGAAGTAGATCTAGGCCTAGAATCTAGACCCTCTAAACTTACTACTACTAGTAGGCCTACTAGTTACTAGACTCTAGTCTACTACAACTAGAGCCTAGGCCTTAGGCTAAGTTAGGGCGGCGAGTTAGGCTCTAGGCTAGTTCTCTAGACTACTTCGATTTCTGGCATTCTGCCGGCCTAGCCGCGCCGGTAGGAAGTAGCTCTAGATTCTATTTCTAGAGCTAGATCTAGATGGTAATTGGTATACTATAGGGGCCTAGGCCTATCCCTTGTCTTGTTTTTGTTGATAATTAGGCCTACAATCTAGATCATTTAGATGACTATTACAGTATCTAGATCTAGATCTAGTCTACAGCCTACAGGATCTTTGTTTTAACGTTAACATTTTATAAAAGAAAGTTAGACTCGTGTTAGACTTAGATTTAATTAGACCTAGACTAAGTAAGTAGATCTAGATCTAGACCTAAGTTTGATTTAGATCTAGCCTAGATGTAGGCCCTAAAGATCTAGATCTAATATTATAGACTCTAGATTTATTTAGTCAAGGATCTAGGTACATGAAATTGATACTTGAGACTTCTGAGTCTTGATAGATCTAGGGACTAGGGTATAGATCTATGTAGACCTATTCTCTACTGGACCTATAGAAAGTAAAATCTAGATCTAGACTAGATCTACTAGCTGACATGTAGACTGTATTTTGTAAGATCTAAATTAACAATAACAGGAGTTTAGGCTTGTCTGTGCCTAACAGTAAGTAACAAGTTGGATTCTAGACTAGATGTAGAATTTTATGTAGAGAGGTCTAGTAGATTTTTCTAAAATTCTACACACATAGATCTAGGTAGACCTAGATCTATATTAAAACTATTAAGCTCTAGACCTAGATCTAGATCTAGATCTATATTAATTATTTTTTCTTAATTTCATTTTTCTTTTGACAGAGTTAGACTCAGAGATGGAGTGGACCTCGAGTCGTATCCACCGAATAGACCTTTGGTCCAAGACTCAATATAATAGTTCTCTCCTGCCATGGCTTCAAAGTCTTGGACTTGGTTCTCATCCTACCTCGGCCTCAAGGCTCAAGGAAAGGGTTTGGATATGCAGAATGTACTCAAGCTCAATTTCTAGGTGACAGCTATAGAACCTACTGTGCTAAGCAGCCTTGTGAAGTGATCTTCTTAGTAAAATTTGTACACCAATATTTATAAACAAAGGTAAGGTTTTTTTTTGGTTCTTCTAGACCTACATATAAATAAATTACTAATTTGTTGTTGATTGTGTAATCTTGATTTGTTATATATGATTAAAGGGTTAAGGTACTGGATTTCATTACATTTTCTATGTACAATCACAAACTGGTAATTCAATGTAAGGGAAGTCAACCATGACAGGTCTAAATCATAAATTACTACATCAGCCAGACTGATAAATATTGTACAAAGAATAGCAGCAATTAATGTATAAAGATGTGATTGGACCAACTGTAATGACTAATGAGCATGTTTATGATGTAAGCTGCTCTGTTTGTTATATACCAGTTAAGGTATCTCTTTCTCTTCTATTCACGACAGGGGAATGTTCATTAATTCTATGTACAACAGTGTTTGGTTCAAGAGCAGGATATCAAGATCAAGATTAAACTCAATAGTCCATCTTGCAAATGTCTAAAACCTTCAATGTGGTTGGTAACAATGTGTGGGACCAAATACATTTAAATAACATAGAGGTTGGTCAATATACTACTGTATACAAGTTTGAGTGCACTAATGTTGGCAAGACATTGATCTACATTTGCCACACTGTGATGTAAATGTACCTAATTAATTCCTTGAAATGCTGCTGTAATGGAACTAATAAAATGCGAATAAATTTCTAGATAGACGGCACTATAGAAATGCATTATTATTATTATTATTATTATTATTAATTAGAATCACTGATGAAAATGTACTTATGTTCTGTTGAACACATTAGATACAGTGACAATTATTTTCTGAGAAATATATTTGCGCTCTTCATGACATATATTATATATGTATCTCTGTTTTAAATCTTAGGTTGCAAAATAAAGAGCTATGGCATCTACATGTACTGCTAATTCATGACATCTGGAATTTCATTCTTAAGTTATTGTCCATCTCTTCAAGTTGAAAAGGTAAGCAGTATCAGTTACCATAATTGATCTTATCAGTTTGTTCTGTGCCTGTCATTGTTACCATACCCCTACAGCAGTCATTAAAAATGAAAAGACATAAGTCAGTACATTTTTCATAATCCTTGTAAGAAGTCTAATACCCATCTTACCCATTCTGTTGTATAAAACATACACAAATGGTTATGAAAGGATTTATTCTTTCCAAAGCAAACAATTAATTATTTATCTTTTGTAACTAAAAACTGCTTTTGTCTCAAAATTTTTAAAGAATATTTTTTATTCTTCTAATTATTTATTTTGCAATCAAAGTATTTGACATAATCATGATTACAAAAGTTGTAGATAGATTGAAAAATTACACTGGTATTTATTAATTGATTAATTTATTACATAAATTCTGATTCTAGACTGCAGAGCCTGAATTACCTGCATCGTTATGCTTCATATGGAACATCAGCCAGCTTACAGATACAAGCTCCCTTTTCAGCTTTAAGCAAGAGAACCACAATGAGATACAGATCTCGGTATCATGGACTGATCGCTTTCTCTTACAACCACCACTTCTTGTAAAATAAGATTTACAAATTAATTCCTCTGAAGCTATTAGAACTGCTCCATTCAAGGTACTAAAATTTGCCATAGAATATGAGATTTTTGGTTTGATAAGATGTTATCATATAATATTTTAAAGTAATTAAAATTTTCAATGATACTTCCAAGATTTCCTGTATTTTAAACAGAATTTTAGAATCTTGCGGAAGAAAAAAAGAACTAGTTACAGTTGGAGGATAAGACCGAAGTTATAATCCATACTAAATTAGCTCTGCAATTTAGGCCTGCACTTTCGAAATTTCATTTTAAGTGTTGCTGCTGATCTAAAAGCTATGATTCTGTCATGGAGGTTATTGTTACCAAACTCACATTACACAGATAATTCTGTTCATTGCAATAAGTCTTAAAATATCAAATTGAAAATTTCAAGGTAGCAATTCATCTGAGTAGCAGTGAATCAATTTGATGGCCTATTTGGAACTCTTCTTAGAGGCACTTCTGGCATGACTATGTATGGATAATTACCTGTTGATGCCTAAAATGCTATTGTAGCAATTGCACAATAAAGAATACAAAAGAAACAACAGAACTTTGTGATTGCAGTGAAAACAGATTTGTCCTGTAGGAAATATATTAACTCTGACTTATGTTGTCCTTGGAATTTTTTTCAAAGCTGATAGAAAAGTATTGATGATTAATTTCATATAGACAAACTATTGTATCAAGAAAAACACATTCTGACCGACTGCATGAACTTACATGACAATGTATGTCACATTTAGATTAACAACCATATGAATAACAGCAATCCTTGTGACAAATATTACTCTTTTAATGTCCAAAAAGGTACCTTGACTAGACAGTGGCAGATATCAGCTGCAATACTTTAAACAACTGGATGTCACTTTAATAGCACTTTCATTTGTGCCATTTCAAATGTTCTTATTGTATCCCTTGAATGTATTTGCTATGTTCATCATTTACAAAATGTAGATTTTATTAATTAAAGCATAACCATATTGATTAGACATTGAAGCTTTTAAATCAGTGTTAATTTTATTTTGTATGTAATCAATGTATTGGTTGTCATTTAACAAGTTAAAGGGGGAGGCAAAAAAATGAATGGATGAGATTGTATGCTGGTAATTATGAAATGATGATAAAGGACAATGATGTGATTCAATGATGGTGTGTTTGTTTGATGGTGAGTATTGAAATATCTTGGCAATGCTTTTTCTTATAAGTTGGTGTTTATTTATTAATTGTTGTACTTTATTTATTTTTTGAGGGGGGGGGGTTCATGAAAGAACAAAGCAATCACTTTAAAAGGAGCGGAAAGCAAAGTGTTGTGATATGGGAGTGTCGTATGTATGTATAATGCGAGAGAGTATATGAATGGAGTAACGGCACATAGTTGTAAGCAGATATGGTAAGAAAAAATATAGAAAAGGGAGCACACAACAGAATGGAAAAGGGGCACTACTAAGAGTGAGAAGAAAACAGTAACAAAAGGAACTTTAAAACAAAGTAAAACAGGACAAATTGCATGAAGGAAAAGTGCACTTGTAATAAATAAAAAGGGATATTAATCAGATGTAAAAGGGAATGTTCAAGGAGAAAACAGGCCCCACACTTATGTAAGTACCTGAAAAAACGGGCAATTGTGCCATCCCCAAACCCGGAGTGCCACCTAAACTGCGGCCTTTGGTATTGATCATGATTGGTATTAAATTTGATAATTTAAAAGATACTTGGTTATCAACAAAGACTTGTTCCCCCTCCCTCCCCACAAAAAAATTGCCTAAAATTGCCATTAATTTTGAACAGAATTCTCCATTTCCCGATGCATGATCAAATTTCAGCCGAAACTTACGCCTGTACAACAAATGAATGCTTAACATAGCATATCAATAATCGAATGAATAAGAATAAAATTTATCTTAAAACTCAGTGAAATAGATCACACTCTAACTTAAAATTGATTTTAAGGCTAAAATCGATCTTAAAATTGATTTGGATCACACTCTAACTTAAAATCGATTTTAAGGCTAAAATCGATTTTATTTATTTGATGAAACAGCTCCTAAAATCGAAATCGATTTTAGGCCCTTAAAATCGATCGGATCGATTTTAAGATCGATTTTAGGGCTTAGTGAAACACGCCCCGGATCTTTGCCATCTTTATGTATCAAGGTAATAACTGCTTGACTTTGAGAGCCTGATAATTCCCCTTGTTGAAGAGCTTCATTAAAAGATGCAAGAACTAGATCTCCAATTACTGGCCACAATTTCTGATAAAATTCTGCACTTAAACCATCAATTCCAGGAGATTTGTTAAGTTACATATCTTTTAGTATTTCTATGCATTCCCTTTCTACGATCGTTTCCTCACATGAATCTCGTGATATATTATTCCATTTTGGCAGGTTATTAGAAAAGAAGTCCAAAGTGTCATCTTGTATAGAATTTATTTTGCTATATAGCTGCCCATAAAAAATGATTTTATTCCTTCAATAATTTCTTTTTCGTTAGAAGTGGTATTTCCATTTCCATTTAATTTCTTTATTATACTTTTTTTTTCTATTTGATTCCATTTACTGTTTGAAGAATGCTGTATTCTTTTCTCCACATTCATACCATGAGGATCTTGACCGTACTTTTAAACCTTCATTGATGTAATCGTGGAGTAAACTTAGTTGTTGTTTCTTAGTTTTCAAATTTTCAGAAATATCTTTGTGATGTCCAATCGACAATACATCCTCTTCTAAGTCTTTAATCTCTTTTACCAATTTTCCGATTTTTTTTTCTTTCTTTCCTTTCCTCCGCCCTTTTTCTTGATAGTTTAATTGTAAACTTCCGTGTTTCCATTTTCATGACATCCCATAGTACTCTCTTATCTTTAATTTCAACATACAGTTTCTCTTTTAAAGTATTTATTTCTTCTCTAATCTTCTTATTGTATTCCTTGTCACTTAATAGACTATTATTAAACTTCCAATAAGATCTTTTATTTTTATTTTTTTCGATGACCTATTATGGATTACCAGATTAACTGCTGAATGGTCAGGCGCTATAGAGGAACAATGTCACATTTGGATGTTATTTGCTCTAAATTCTCTGATATGTTCCAATAATCTAAGCGACTTTGCATAAAAGGATTTCGTTGTTTATACGTGTATTGCTTTTTATCTTTATTTTTACTTCTCCATACATCACGTAATCTATAACTATCCATGAACTCTTCAAATTTTTACTAAACTTTGTTTGCTTCTTTGACACTTGTCCAAAATAATCTATATTCGTGTCTCTAATAACATTGAAGTCACCCCAAGTGCTACTGGGTTTCCTTCTGTATTATTCCTATTGAGTTGAGTTGCGATCGGAAAGATCGAGTGCGGTCGAGAAGTGGTCGAGAAGTGCTCGGGATGTCATCGAGAAGCAGTCGAGAAGTGAGCGAGTTCGGTCGAGTGACTGTTTAGGGCAGACATGTATCGATCGTCAAGCGGTTGAGTTGTTGATCGAGTTGATCGGGAACCAATCGTGTAGAAGTTGTGTATAAATCGAGATGATCGGGTAGTGATCGGCGGAAAAAATCCACCGCGACCAAACTAGACCTCTATACGATCGATTCCCGATCAGCTCGACCTCTACTCGACCAATACACGATCGCTGTACGATCGCTTGCCTTCTCGACCCCTACACGATATTTTTTGACATGCCAAAAATTGTCGTGTAGGGGGCCAGATCGATACCGACCAAGGTAGACCGACCCCGATCAAGGTAGACCGACCCCGATTGCCCTTGCCGACCGAGCCCGACCAGGCCAAAATAGCTTGATCGGGCTTGGTCGGGTTGGTTTGATCGGCAGTGGGAACCCACCATTACACCAATGGAAAACAAATTTCTGTATTATACATGGACAATAAAATCTTGAATTTTGAATCTTGAGATGGAGGCGATACACCAACTTTCACTTCAGTTAAACCACTCATATACTGATTGGATACAAATGAATACACATTCCACGATAACAAAGGTTTTTTTTTAGCTGGTCGTCTTGTATATCATTATAGGGAAAATCAAAAGTACATCTTCACTACTCCCATCATTAAAAAAAAATATGAGGATTCGTTTGTGATGCAGAAAATAATGTATACATAAAAAGTATATTCTATGAGGAACTATATGGCATAATACTTTCGACTAATGTTGATTTTTATTCTTTTACTACAATATTATACAGATATTGCCTGCCTAGAGGTTTAATATAACATTTGACTTCCCCGACAGAGTTATATTTTTCCCAAGGGATTATATTTTCCCCGAAGCGCGCAGCGCTGAGGGAAAATATTGTACCGAGGGAAAATGTAACTCTGGAGGGAAATGAAATGTTATTTATTAAAGCGATACAACAGGCAATATCTGTTATATTATATAGCCTATATAGATACGACATTTGTGTCATATAGATCTAGATCTAGGCTTAGGCCTACACTTATTCAAAATACTGAAATCAAGAAGCGCGGAGCTGTATAGGCGCAGGCAGGGCGCAGGCTTTGGGCGTATGTTGTCTGCATGCAGCGCACTGCACTGCGCGTGTGGCAGCTATGCATTATGACGTAGGTGATGACGCTCCTCGGTCCAATATAACGGACCGAGGTGACGTCAATCGGGCAATATAACGTTGGAGATCCTTGCAGCTCTAGTCACGTGATGGCGCTTTGACCAAATCAGTATCTATATAGACTATATAATATATGAAACTATTAAGCATAGAATCACTGATATTTTAATAAATGTTGATTATTATTCTTTTACTAAAATATATGAAACTATTTAGCATACAATAAATTCTATTATATCCTGCATTAAAAAAGGTTGGCTTTTGATTGGTTGAGAGCTCGTCACATGACCAGAAATATTTGAACTATTTTTAGATTTGAACTATTTGAAATATTTGAACTATTTTTAGAAAGTACTATATGAGAGTACTATTTGGGAGTACTATTTGGGAGTTTTTTTTTTTTTTTTTTTTAATTGAATTTTTTTTTCTTCAATATTCTTGCGCAGCACTATGCGTAAATGGGTATAGATAGATGTGCGCTTGCTATATCTATACTTATGTGTGCGCACTAAATTGAGACTTATTAAAACTTGAGATTTATTTGTCAGCCATAAACTGTCACGAAACAATCTTGAATTAATTATTTTTACATCAAATAACAAGGATCTAGGAGTTTCGTTGTATAAAACAAATGATGCATGTTTTCATTCGTTTATTATACGATCTATCCGCCCTCGTTGATGCTGTGTATCTATCGCACTCAGCCTAACGGCTTCGTGCGATGGATAGATCGTATATTGAACTCATGCGCATGCATCATTAAATTGTATAATAATATTGGAGAATGCTATTCGTTCAAGCACGTAGTTGGGATTGGATTCAAGTCTGCAAATCTTTTCTTCCACGTAATGTAATCAGAGCGCCATGAATTATAATCCTGCTTCCATTCTTGTTCAACATCCGTTATTGATGCTGTCAAGGAACAATCACGAACAGTTCAGTTCAGTTTATTTCATTCCATCTCATTCAAAACCTTACATGTGTATATTAAGCTATATCAAGTAGCTTTAACAGAAGCAATCTTTTTCATGTAGACATCTACCTATTTAACTAATTTGAATCTATTAGTATTACAATCAGAAACAAGGATCAAATAAAGTAAATAATTCTCAACAATGTTAACCGATCCGCTTCTTGGAGGAATTATACCGTTTCAAATAAATAATGGACAAAACCTCAATCAAAGTAACGATATAGCATTATTTTGATGTTAGCAGTTCATTCATCAAATACTGGTCTATGGGTAATTTTTGCAAAGATGTCATTTTAAAGGTACTATGTCCCATTTGCAGGCCAACAAAATGAAAAGGTTAAATTCCAACGGCATTTGAAAGACAATACTAATTTAGAACTTCCCTAAAAAAGGGGGTCTTGAAAATGTCTCTAAGTGTGAAAATAACGGCTATTAGTTGTCGAATCGACTTAGAGCTATAGAGCCAGTAAGTAATAGTCTGATTTTTCAGACCATTGTACCGAATGGTCGTACGTTTTATGCTGCGCAAAGATTCAATCAGTTTCATTTTGGCCATTACAAGAAGTGGGTTATTGATGTAGACAAATGCTCATGTACCCTTTACAGCTCATTTTATGTATGTTATTACCAAAGATGAAAAAGCCAGTCAGTCACTCAATAGTGTCTGACAGTGAAGTCTAGCAAGTAAACGGGTTTCCTTGCATAATTTGAATATTAGGACACTGCTAACGTTTAAATTTCACAGATAGGACATACATGACATATTCATAATTCCTGCAAAGTTCTACAGAATTTGATGTTGGCTGCAAAGGGACATAGTATCTTTAAAGGGGAAAGGAAATGTATCGTCACTTACCGGTGGATGATTTCAATTGTGGCATATAAACATTCAAGAAGTGGCATTCCTTAGCCCTTGCTGCTCTGCCATTGTTGTATGTAGAAGAGAGTTCTTTGTGGATTAAACCATCAAGTGTGAAAGGTAACCAGGGTTCAATTTCATCATTCACCGAGTCCTCTCTACTTGCCTTGTTAGGATCACTGTAATAGTGGTTGGGATATAATTATGAATACAGAAATCTAGAGAATATGATTGGCATATATTTAACGAGTTTTCTACGACAAAATGATTTGAATGCCTCGGTTTTATACGTCTAAAATGAATGGCAACTGCGCGCAGCAAAGGACTTACGCATAGGTCTGTGTTTTAAAGCCTGTCTGCACTAGTTTGGCAAGGAGAGATTAGACCTCCCAGCAGGGGCAGATCCAGGATTTTCCAATAGGAGGGGGGGCTGAAATGTGAAAATCACGCCGTCGCTCAGTGGTGGGGGTAGTGAGCACTTTTTTGTTTCTTTTTTGCCCCCGGAAATTTAAAGATAGCGCAGACCGTTATTTTCGCTCAGTGGGGGGCGGGGGGCGGCCGGGGGGGAGGTAGTGTGAGCACTAACAAAAAAAAAGTAAATTTGTGGTTACCATCTTTTTTTGCCAGGGGGGGGGGCGGGCCCGTTGGGCCGTCAAGCTGACTTAATTTTGATCTGTTATTCTTGTATATTGTTGTATGTTGGAAGCTTGACGAATAAAAATCAATCAATCAATGTAATGCCTGAATAACCATTCAGTGTGGGTAGGTGGGAATTACTGATAGATCATAATTATATCGTAGGAAAATGAATCATTTTCAAATCTCTCCAAATTTCCCTCAGTGGGGGGAGACCATGCATGAACGGAAATTAGTCTTTTAATCAGCCAACGGGGAGAGAAAAAACAATTTCATTTTTAAATAACATTAACCCTAAATTCCTATTCATTTAAACTTTTTTGTGCAAGAACTATTTTGTGTAACACTCTATTCGCTTCCCCTTCTCACAATCCTGAATCCAGCCATGCTAAAGTGACAAATAAAATATTTGTCTGTATTGTATTGTAAAAGATTATTATAAATAGCTAATGTAAACCCACAGTAGACAACACAGCAAGCAATTTTAAATTGTATTTTAATCGCATTATCATTACTTATATTTCTGTCAGCAGTACGAGTACCTCATTATTCTTACCCTGATTTAGCAAAGTTGGTCCAAAATGTCATGATCTGAACAGAGAGGGCCTTTTCTTTTTCTGTGACATTGTGTCCACGTACATGATACAGCTCATCAATGAAGGGCATCCCAAAGACAAATGTCAGTTCTTCTCCATGACTCGCTTTCAACCAAGGAGTAGACTGAATGATGTCTCTGAATTGGTAGATGCTCCTATTGCAAGGATAAGTGGTCATGAACGATTATTGATCAGCAATTATGAGCCGCGGTTCTAGGACACCTACCCCCTGGACTACCACCCCCGGATAACCACCCCTAGGATAACCACCCTCTAGGACTGAATGATGTCTCTGAATTGGTAGATGCTCCTATTGCAAGGATAAGTGGTCATGAACGATTATTGATCAGCAATTATGAGCCGCGGTTCTAGGACACCTACCCCCTGAACAACCACCCCCGGATATCCACCCCTAGGATAACCACCCTCTAGGACTGAATGATGTCTCTGAATTGGTAGATGCTCCTATTGCAAGGAAAGTGGTCATGAACGATTATTGATCAGCAATTATGAGCCGCGGTTCTAGGACAACTACCCCCTAGGGCAACCACCCTCTAGGACGACTACCCCCCGGGACAACTACCCCCGGACAACTACCCCCAGACAACTACCCCCTACGACAACCATCCTCTAGGACAACTACCACCCGGACAACTATCCTAGGGGGTAGTTGTCCGGGGGTTAGTTGTCTGGGGGTAGTTGTCCGGGGGTAGTTGTCCTAGGGGTAATTGTCTTGGGGGTAGTTGTCCGGGGGTAGTTGTCCCGGGGGTAGACGTCCTAGAGGGTGGTTGCCCTAGGGAGTAGCTGTCCTAGGGGGTAGTTGTCCTAGAGGGTGGTTATCCTATGGGTCGTTATCCGGGGGTGGATGTCCAGGGGTACATGTAGGTGTCCGGATACGATGAGCCGCAGCAAAAGAGACGTGCGTGACTTGTTTTTTGTCCATTTCTCGGCATAATACATACCGTGTGGAGAGTGAAATATTAAGAGTTTATAGAATCTTGTAGCCTACGTATGAATGACATCATTATCAACGTCTGGACACTGATGTGAAAGAACATGGAGTCTGTTTGGTGGAGGAGGATGAGTAGCAAGATCGGACATGAAGAAGGATTAGACTTAGCTATGATTTATGTGAAATTAATGTCACCTTATACAAGTTATATTTACACTCTGTTCAATCGGACACTCATATTCATATATAATATATTATGCACGCCAATTGGACGATTCTCATCATGACTTACAGTCCATGAAGTTATCTGTACTATAAAAATGAAAGCTAAATAAAACGTTATCTGAATGGGTGTCGATCACGGGGGGGATGGGGGGGATATATCCCCCCAATATTTCAGGTGGGGGGGGATGGCCTGTACAATCATCCCCCAATAATTCACCATCAAAAAAAAAAAAAACGAAGAAAAATTAATGATGAGCCCGATGAGAGTAGTTAATGGTTATTACTCGCAAGATGACCATCAATATACACATTTTGCTATCTCATTTTCATAATACATATATATATAAATAGAAAACGAAGTAAATGAGACAACCGTATATGAGACAAGAATAAATTGAATTCTCGCTCATACGGCTTCATCAGGATTGATGAATTTATTCAATTTATTCAATCAACAGCGTCATAGAAATGCAGCGCGCCAAATGCAAAGCCACAGCGTTAAAAAGCAACGAGCTAAATGTTAAGAGAGATATAATGAGAGAGAGAGAGGATAATAACCCAGGTAGCAAGCCCATGTGGAACCCACATGGGTCCCATATTCTCTGAAACATGGGCCCTAAGGCATCTGCACCCAAGAAGCATATGCGAGTCTGGGACCCATATGGGTAAACCCATATAAGACAGATGGGACCCAGATGGGACCCATACCAAACTGGGCCCAAATGGGTATGCCCAGCTTAATCCCATCTGGTACCCATATTGGTTAACCCAGATATATCCCATGTGGGTTAACCCAGATTTTCCCATGTGTTACCCATATGGGCATATTCATATTCTACCCATATGTGTACGCCCAGCTCATTCCCATCTGGGACCCATAAGGGCTGGCCCAGATAGATCCCATATGGGTTACTAAATATTGGCCCCATATGGGATACATATATATGGGTTCCATTTAATAGCCCAGATGGCACAAGTGACCCAGATCATCCCCATATGGGCTTGCTACCTGGGAAAAAGGGAAAGGGGAAGAAACGAGCAGAAGAAAAAAGGAAGGGAAAGAGAAAAGGAAGAAAGACAAGAGAAAGAGACATATATATTCCAGCATTTCCTTCAGGGAACTGATGTGAATGGGCGATGAAAAAGAGGTTGACTTTAAAGTAACCTACAATGAAATATTGCTCATGTTTATTTCTTACAATGTCAAAATTACTTTACGGGATCCCCTCCCTAAAAAGCTTAGGCATGGGTGATGGTAGGTATGAGGTTAATGCATGATCAGGAATTAGTTGAGTGCATGGATGGAAAAGAAGTGAGAAATAAGCTGAAAGAAACATGGAAAATTGCCATGGAATGATGGAAGGCAATGTGAGACAGGCCCAACATGTTCTAAAACAAGTAATACAACAGAATACTCCAGTTCGATATTTTGGAGAAAGATTATTATGTCACAACTTATTTTTGTTTTATTGAAAAGCTGATGTAGGCCTATGTATTGTATTCAAACGTAACAGGCATAAGATAGATGAGGTGTTTTTGAAGGTTAGAATGTTATTAAGTTTGAAGTTTTGTTTATAACACCCTTCCAATAATAATGCACCTTCTAAGACTGGTTATAGTTTTTGGAAAAAAATAGTGCTCTGGTCAGGGCCTTAGGGAATATTATGCTTATATTTTAGAGCGTATCTGGTATGATAAGTATATCTGGGTGAAGAAGGAGATAATGGAAGTTTGTCGTTTGGTAGTTGGAACGTGAGTTTTATATTATGTTTTTAAGAAACAGACAGTTTTTATGAGATCAGGAGTGGAAATTTTCATTTTGAGAACCAAATTTTGCATCAGTGATATTCCGTTTCATTGAATTGAGTTTCCCCCAGAGAGGATTCAGTTGGTTTAATTAAAGAAGAAAGAGAGTCAAATGAAGAACCAAAAGCAATATGTTTTTCATTTACTTTTGAGATCTTACTTACACAGAATATTGGAATGGGTTTTTCACGATGAATGTTGTTTGGAGACATCAATATTCATAAAATGTATGTTTCTATCACCAGGAAATAAAGAATTTTATGTCTACATGAACCTTTCCTGGTTGCTTATTAATGCATTTGCCCACTGGTAACATAATACTTTCACAAGTTGATATCCCTCACCATTGGATTTTTTTGGTAATGTCTAAATTTCGTTTAAAAATAGTCAAGGCTAACATTTAGCATGTTATTAATTTTATTACCACTCTTATATTCTCTGAAATGTTATCTTTATTGAGGGTGACTTGAAAAAGTAATAACTTGGAAGGGAGGGTGCAACCTGCCACACGCTTCTACCTCTTGGGTGCTTTGATCCATTGCTGAAAATATTTTGGCACCTATCATTCCCCCCCCCCCAACCACGGATACAAATCGACACCCCTGGTTATCTGTATGATTGCGGTGTATTAATGTTGGCCAGGTCTCATGATAAAGACAATCTAATTGAAAGGATTGGTAAAAAAATCATTTGTTATTGATTCTAGTTGGCCACAAAAGTTTCAAGAATCATTGATTTGCTTCATCGCGCATCAAACATCAAGTCAACATCTAGACTACAACTGTATCTCTACAGCATCGTGCATTAATTTATTTGAAAACAAAAGTTAAGGACCTGACTTTATAATCAAGCTTTCACTTTCGAAATGTTTACTCCTTTCATACCTAATTTTAGTCTTTCTATGCTTTCCCCTTTTTGGTATGTAAATTCTTTATTAAAAATTTGATTTTCTCCTTTTCTTACGTAACTTCCTTAGTAAATATCAAACATGAGGGTTTATATAGATATGATTAAATTGATAACAATTCTACCCGGATTCAAAGAAATTTGTATTTAATTGATAATAACAAGATTATTATTTTGCAAATGTTTGCATTGCAATAATAATCATATGAGATTTGGAGCCCCTCCCTTCCCCGGTCGGAAAGAAGTAAAGCTTTTGGTAGGAGGGGTATCGGATCACAAGTTCATGTTTTAACTCACTTGGTTGGCTCATGAGTGAATATATACTTGAAGATTTGATGTCTAGCTGATGACTGAGCTCGAATGACTTTGTCCGTGGTACATGCATAGTAAACATCAGTCTGTGCATCCACGTAGGTACTGAAGAAATCTCCATTAAGATCTTTGGACCAGTCAGTGTACATCTCTAATGCTGCGTTACGTAGAATAGTTCCAGTATATCCCATCCCTGTCATCAAGTTAATCACGTGACCCTGAGCAGCTGTCAGGTTGACAGGAGGAGGATTTTGTTGGTTTCGATAATTCCAATATGAGGAGCGAAGTCTAGCAGTGCCTTCATCTTTATTATAACCTGCCATGATTGGGCATTGTTTGAATTCACCCAACCTATACAGATTAGCTGGTGTGTCTTCAAGAAACATACCGTCTACATGGATTTGATATCGCCCGTAGATCTGAGGGACAAAGTAATAGGATAAAATCTCAATTTTATTTTAAAAATCTACCAGTAGACGAAATGAGAGCTTTTGATATTAATGGAAATTTGCTTTGTTTAGATGATGATAATTATAATGATAATAATAATAATGATAATATTAATAATAATAATAATAATAATAATAATAATAATAATAATAATAATAATAATAATAATAATAACAATAATAACAATAATAATTATGATAACAATGATAATAATAATAATAGTAACTGTTTCTTATATAAAGCGCTTTACCAGGCGACCAAAGTGCTGACATTATTCCCCGGTCACTGTATTCTATTACGATTCTCACTTTACAGTGAACACTCTGCACTCCCTTGAAAGCATTCAAGTTCAAGTTCAAGTTCATTTATTTACACACATCATTAAAAATACAGAATATAGTACAATTATAGTCACATTTACAAATACAGAATAAACATACGTAAAATATCATACATCCAACAACAACAACAAAAAAAACATAACATAATGAGAGTGAAGGGGTGAGCTAAAAAGGAGTATGGTCCTTATGCTAGAGTCCATCCCACATACAAATATTAATAATATGCAAATTAAATGTTGTACTATTGGAAGCATGAAGAAGAAAAAAGCGGGGAGGGTAAAGAGCCTGGTGAGTTATTGCACGTAAGATTCAATTAGATACATTTTATATTTTCGTTTAAAAGTTTGAAGACTTTTGCAATTTTTTATATTTAAGGGAATGGAATTCCAAATTTTTGGACCATCGAAAGATATTGACTTTTTCATTAAAGTTGTTTTAATTTGTGGTAGGTGAAAATTAGATGCATTTCTAGTTTCATACTTATGAAAACTCGGATTCAAATTAAAATACTTTAAAAGTGCACATGGTAATGATTCATTTCGTCACAAGTACATGAAGACTGCAATATGATATTTACAGACATCAAATATATTCAGAAGCTTTAATTTATAAAAATATAGGTTTCGAATGAGCTCTGTAGTGTGAATTTGAAATTAACCGGATGGCTTTCTTTTGCATTTTCAGTATTCTGTTCAGATTGGTTTGGCTTGTCATGGCCCAAACTTCAGAACAGTAATATAAATGAGGAAGAATTAAAGTATTATATAAAGTTCTTAAAACACATTAGAAATCTAAGTTTGTTTAAGATGCCAATATTTTTTGAGATCTTGTCGCAGACAGCACCAGTGTGTTCATTCCATGTAAGTTTAGAATCAATTTCTATTCCGAGGAATTTGTTTACTGATACACGTTGGAAGTCATGATTATTCATTCCAGCCAGTGACTACAATGGAAGTTTTTTTTTTTAATGGTTTTGAGCGTGACATTTTATCGATGCTCCTTATAATAGTAAACGATATAATGGTTTGGTTTGTTTCTCTGCTTTCTTGTTTGTTTGTTTTCACTTTCGATGTCTGAAAATACTTTAAAAGGACCAAAATGTTGTAAGAAATCATAATTGAAAACTTTCCTAAAACTATGTTGGCAAAATATTTAATATATTAGCAAAATTACATTCACTTTTTCTTTTCAAAAATGTTGATATAAATTTTTAAGGGCTTGCAAATCCCTGATAGGGGCTTAAACAGAGGGTAAGTTTACCCTTCCTGCAGTCCTCATAAGACTGGTGGCATCTTGTAATCTCAAGCATTCTATCATGGCAGACATAGATGCTGTTGGACATCTCATTGACTGGCCTAGTCGTGTAGTTCGGTTACGATCAGTCTCTGGAGGCGTATTCCTGAACGCCCATGCGGAGAAAGCATTTCCACTCTAGTATAGAGACAAATCAAATACAGCGCTACTGTTAAAATACGGAATATCAATTCATAATATTCGATTTAATCACAAAATACATATTTTAAACTGCAACTAGATGAACGGATCATGTTCCTTGACATGAATTACTTGCACAGGGCGTTGCAGTCAATTTGTCAATGGAGAGAGGCATAGAAACAATAATGTACCGACATGTCCAACAATCTATCAAGAACGAATATAATTATCATAAAGGCCTTAGATGTTAACTACTGGGCTTTGAAAAGTTTCAATCAGGTTTGTGTTAAAGTTAAAAAAGGGAAAAAAATACTGTCAACAATTACGAGTTTGCCGATATTTTCATCAGGGCACTGTTATCCTTGCCACAACCCCATCCCGCCACAATGATTTTGCTTACAAATAACAAAGGCGGATCCAAGGGGGGGTGGGGGTACTCGACCGCCCCTTTCCACTACTTTAACCATATAGCGCCCTCTCCCATGGTTAAAACAAAATGTTCATCCTGCAACTCTGGAAAACACTCATCCATTTAATCTCTCACACGTATCGTTTGTTAAGATAACCCGAAAAACTTAAATATACAATATTGTCAACTTCAATATTGTAAAATAATCGAAGGAAAATTTTTTATGAAATGCATGTAGGCCCTTGTTGATTTGAAGAAAGAAAAAAATTCTTCCGAACGTCCCACACAGATATCAATATCGCAATGAAAAAAAAAACATTATAAACAAAGCAAATACGAAGAATTAAATACCTGCATTATGGCTTGGCTAAAGAGACGACGACTCAACTTAGAAAGAACATGGAAGTGTACACTTGCAGAGCCAGCGCTACCGCCGAATATAGTAACCCTGGTCTTATCTCCTCCAAAGGCTTACCAAAACAAGAAGAGGAAAAAAATCATATCACAGTTGATTGCTATATAGGTGAAGAGATGACAAGCGTTTAAAAAGCAAACTTCGTGTACTTTGCGTAAATTAAAAACAACAACAAAGAACACACCAAAAAAGCGAAACTATAACATGCAAGCCCCATGCAGCCCTTTATGAATACCTTTTATTTGCCCAAACAAACGCAAAAACTTCCAATTTTTTTTGTCAATATTATTTATATTTTATCAATCCTAATAATCCTTTAGGCCTATACAAAATACAAAGAAACTTACGTAAAAAAAAGTAATCTGTTCATCTTTCTATTGCCTTGGTGGTGCTAGATATATTTTACATCTCAACAAATTTGTTGAGATGTTGGCCGTCCGTAAGGTTTGTTTAACTGCCAAATGATGGATTTCCCTCTAACCAGCATGCACATTGTTACTGCTAAGGTACTCTCTTGCGAAGGATGTGTGTTTAACTCTTATCCTGCCATAATGAATACAGCCTAGTGCCACATGGCTAATCTCCATTGTGCCAAGCCTCAAATCCCCCCTGTGCCAAGTTAATTTTGAGATAATCGGATTAACGCGATGGTACTATCAATAGCGCGTGCGAAACACTAGGCACAGTACAATGAGCATGAACAATAACTGCTATTACGAAGGCGTGCAAGCATGCACAAAGCAGCGAATCGGGTCGCTCGCTCGCGTGAATTAAGCAGCTAATCGCTATAGCGCGCTCGCGTGTACAAAGCACTATAACGGTAGCGTGCATGCGGCCTTATGGCAGGATATGAGTTAATATAGCGACCCGGGTTCAAAACAATTGATGCATCACTCAGTATGGTCAGTATAGAGGACAGAGGAGGCACGTGCACCCTACCCCCCTCCCCCATCCCCTGGTAAAACACGATCTGGCAAACACAAACATATTCTGTGCTCTAAAATATATTTTCTTTAAACCATCTTCAATGAAGGCACCTGAAAATTTTGTTTTTCTTTCTAATCAAAGATTTCAGGACTTGCACCCCCCCCCTCCCCATATAATTCTGAATCCCCCACATTGAGAAGCCAATTTTTACATAGCATTGCTCTCTTAAATTTCCGTATTAGCTTGATCATGTCCATTCTTATCTGCTAATCAGAGGTTTAAGCCTACGTTTTATTAGACGATCTAAAAGTAACATACCTCCAATATTCCTTTGTACCCAATGTAAAGCTTCTACTTGATCGAGCATTCCATAGTTGCCACGTGACTCGTCAGTTCCTACAAACATCATCATAAATCGAGATGGCATAAAGTGAAATCAATAATGTGACTAGGTGATTGTAGAAAAATCGTGTTGTAAATTAATCTACTACGATCATACTTTTCCAGGAGCACATGAACATCGTCATAATAATTGGATAAATTTGACCATATTGACTTTAGAGGATCATTCCAATGGAATGCTGGTCAACTTTGGGTGCTTGAAAGTAAATAAAGCAAGGTCAGAAAACTTTCTGATCTAATAAATTAAAGTCAGTTAAACGTCCTTATTCCACTTAGCATCTATTATTTGAATGCATGTTTGTAGAAAATATTAGAAGAAAGAAAGAAAATGTTAACATTTGAAGGGAAATTAATGAAGTGTATATTAATTCAACTTTTTGCAAGTACATATCATAAGAAAGAAGCCTGTGAAGGTGCAAGGCGACAATGCCGGGGCGGGGAACACGTTCTAACCCCTCCCATACACACCCTCGGTCGCTAATTGCCCCCTCCACTGAAGTTGTGGGCATTCAACACACTCAATATGACTTGGTGACAAATATTTGCGGGATCTACTTCAGATGATACCACACATCAAACACAAAATGTCACAACGTCAGCAACCTTTAGCATTGAAAGTAACTATGCAGTTTTCCTTCCTTCCTTCCTGTTTTTCGGTTTTGCCTAAATAATAAAGAATTATCTATCCCTATATAATTAAGTAGTTTTATGGCAATTCTAACTAACGATATTTCACTACACAAAGAAATCTGTGGCACGAACTACTTTCTTTTTCTTTAATTTTTCTTTTTTTCCCTTACTCTTTGATAATCGAACCATGGCCATGGACGGCGGGGCGTCTTTCAAAGTGAGGGGCACCAATAAAAAAGGGCACTTTCTGGGAAAAACGGGTAACCTCAAAGCAACAAAAAAGTTTAAAAACTTGGACATTGGTATATACCGGTATATTGTTATCAGGGTGATCTTCAAGATTTTGTGAACAGTCATATACCATGTTGGAAACAAAATTCACACACAACTGTTCATCATAATTATACTAACCCGTTGAAAATCGTGAGAATATTCCGACTCTGTAATTGATAGTGACCACAATGACATCTCCTACAGCCACCAATGGAACTCCATAAAACATGTAGGTCATTGCTGAGCCTGTTACGAATGTCCCACCATGGATGTAAACAAGGACTGCGGCTTGATTAGGCTGAAATTAAATGAATTGCATTCAATGTGTGATGTAGAAACTTTCATCGCTTGGGGTTATAATGATACATATATATATATATATATATATATAGGATAGCTGTTATATATTTTGAAATGGTCGTTCATAATAATATGGATTTATAGAATGCTTCTAATTACCCTACAGTTTATCATTTCCCTTGGTCATTGGAAGCATCTATACCTGCAACATGATCTCAACGATGATGTCACAATGGCTATACAAGATACAAGATACAAGATATTTTATTTGGTCTTTGCAAACATGATAGTTACATAGGCATCCTTTAATGGGCAGCATAATTACGATGCAGGTCTTGACCCCAACTACTGCCAGGCTACTCGACTATATAGTCTAGACGTCTCTCTTTCATGATAAGAAATAGGGAGTAACCTTGACAGGGGCATATTCGTGAAAGTCATTCTCATGATTAAAATTAGTATTATTATCAATGATATTAATCCTTCCTGTATACTAGTCATATCAGGGGTGTCGATTTGTATCCGTGGTTGGGGATGATAGGTGCCAAAATATTTTCGGCAATGGATCAGAGCAACCAAGAGGTAGAAGCGTGTGGCAGGTTGCACCCTCCCTTCCAAGTTATTAACTTTTTCAAGTCACCCTCAATAAAGATAACATTTCAGAGAATATAAGAGTGGTAATAAAATTAATAACATGCTAAATGTTAGTCCTGACTCTTGCCTGCAGTGTAGGCCTACCAGACTGATATCTATTTTTAAACGAAATTTAGACATTACCAAAAAAAAATCCAATGGTGAGGGATATCAACTTGTGAAAGTATTATGTTACCAGTGGGCAAATGCATTAATAAGCAACCAGGAAAGGTTCATGTAGACAGAAAATTCTTTATTTCCTGGTGATAGAAAAATACATTTTATGAATATTGATGTCTCCAAACAACATTCATCGTGAAAAACCCATTCCAATATTCTGTGTAAGGAGATCTCAAAAACATAGTTCTCATTAGTAAATGAAAAACATATTGCTTTTGGTTCTTCATTTGACTCTCTTCCTTCTTTAATTAAACCAACTGAATCCTCTCTGCGGGAAACTCAATTCAATGAAACAGAATATCACTGATGCAAAATTTGGTTCTCAAAATGACAGAAAATTTCCACTCCTGATCTCATACAAACTGTCTGTTTCTTAAAAACATAATATAAAACTTACGTTCCAACTACCAAACAACAAACTTCCATTATCTCCTTCTTCACCCAGATATACTTATCATACCAGATACTAAAATATAAGCATAATATTCCCCTAAGGCCCTGACCAGAGCACTATTTTTTTTCTCAAAAACTATAACCAGTCTTAGAGGGTGCATTATTATTGGAAGGGTGTTATAAACAAAAAGTCCCAAAATTCATTCAATCTTTTTTGTTTCTTGTTTTTCTTTTCACTTTCCTTTTAAGCCCTGTCAATAATGTGACATTGATTATTTACTCGTTTTTAATTAGTTTTTGAAGAACTCCTAGGTGAAAGAAATCATAACTATTCTTGAATATTATTACTTGTTTTAAAACATGTTGGGCCTGTCTCACATTGCCTTCCATCATTCCATGGCAATTTTCCATGTTTCTTTCAGCTTATTTCTCACTTCTTTTCCATCCACTCAACTACTATAATTCCTGATCATGCATTAACCTCATACCTACCATCACCCATGCCTAAGCTTTTTAGGGAGGGGGGTCCCGTAAAGTAATTTTGACATTGTAAGAAATAAACATGAGCAATATTTCATTGTAGGTTACTTTAAAAGCAACCTCTTTTTTCATCGCCCATTCACATCAGTTCCCTGAAAGAAATGCTGGAATATAATATACTCTTTCTCTTGTCTTTCTTCCTTTTCTCTTCCCCCTTCCTTATTTCTTCTGCCCGTTTCTTCCCCTTTCCCTTTTTCCAGGTAGCAAGCCCATATGGGCCCATATGGGGATGATCTGGATCACTTGTGCCATCTGGGCTATTAAATGGAACCCATATGTATCCCATATGGGGCCAATATTTAGTAACCCATATGGGATCTATCCGGTCCAGCCCTTATGGGTTCCAGATGGGAATGAGCTGGGCGTACACATATTGGTAGAATATGAATATGCCAATATGGGTAACACATGGGAAAATCTGGGTTAACCCACATGGGATATATCTGGGTTAACCAATATGGGTACCAGATGGGATTAAGCTGGGCATACCCATTTGGGCCCAGTTTGGTATGGGTCCCATCTGGGTCCCATCTGTCTTATATGGGTCCCATATGCTTCTTGGGTGCAGATGCCTTAGGGCCCCAGATGGTTTTCCATATGGGGCCCATGTTTCAGAGAATATGGGATCCATGTGGGTCCCACATGGGCTTGCTACCTGGGTTATTATCCTCTCTGTCTCTCATTATCTCTCTCTCCCACTCTCTACTTCTTTTTGCACTTTTGCGCTTCGCGCTTAACATTTAGCTCGTTGCTTTTTAACGCTGCGGCTCTGCATTTGGCGCACTGCATTTCTATGATGCTGTTGATTGAATAAATTGAATAAATTCATCAATTCCTGATGAAGCCGTATGAGCGAGAATTCAATTTATTCTTGTCTCATATACGGTTGTCTCATTTACTTCGTTTTCTATTCATATATGTATGTATTATGAAAATTAGATAGCAAAATGTGTATACTGATGGTCATCTTGCGAGTAATAACCATTAACTACTCTCATCAGGCTCTCATCGTTAATTTTTCGCTTCATTTAAAAAAAAAATTTATGGTGAATTATTGGGGGGATGATTGTACAGGCTATCCCCACCTGAAATATTGGGGGATATCCCCATCCCCCCCCCGTGATCGACACCCCTGAGTCATATACTACCCTGTATAATATTAAACATCAAAAGAAATTGATGTAATAATGAAAGTGAGCATGTAAACAGATCACGCGATGACATATACACTGACAAACTTTGGCTTACCTTAGGGTTTGGGGCATACACATTCAGGTAAAGACAGTCTTCATCAACAATAGGAAAGTTTTGATAGATTGGTTGCATGCATGCTGGTTTGAAGATGGTGGTATTCAAGGAACCGGTCCATGAGGTCTTAGGGACAGGTGCACTGAAACGTATAGGTGCTTCCGCATAAGGAACTCCCTGAATGCATGAATCATGAAAAATACAATACAGCTTGCCGGGAGTTGGGGTGGTGGGTTGTCGAAAGTTACTGCCTAAAACTAAAGAGTACAATATTATTTTTAAAGTATTCTACAGGGGAAGTAGAAATATAAATTTCAGCAGCTATGTTCTTCGATACCAAGTGATTGTGTTTGAGGAGTGTAGTATAATATTATTATGGCATCAAGATAAATAGATTTATTCAAAATGATTAAATTCCTATAAAACAGAACAGGAACTTCGAGGTTAATTTGGATGCTCAACGTAAATACAAAACGGATTTATCGGTGTATCAATCAAGCTGAACAGTTTAAATGACGTTTTTCTTTTCAAATATAAGTTTAACAAAATTGACATCTCTAAAAAGAGAAACTGTAAACAATTATATAACAAGGAGCAAATTTTCGTTCATCACAGCGACTAAATAGTTTTCATGCATTACATTAACAAAATATATTCACATTAGAGTTCATCGATCCAGCAAAACGAATTTTATATATCGAAATAATTCGAATCTCTATTCTTGAATTTTTGTCGCCAATATCTATTAGGCCTCTAAAAAATGTGGATGTATAGAATGAGTCTGAATGTATGTTCTTGATGAGAAACGAAAAACTATTTAAATGTATATGATTGCACAAATTCACAAGGACTGATGCAGCATGATTTGTCGTTTAAGTTCATCGCAGTGTTTGGTTGAATGTATCAATCAGATAAGCTTTGTCAATGAAGAAAACAACAACTTTGGTTTAAAATAAAACATGTCAGTGGATCTGGAAGTGTAATCATAATATACTTTTTTTTTTTAACTGTTCAATAAACCTAACATCGGTATAGCTTCATTAATACTATATAAGAAAACATTTCCAATGAATTACTTACCAGAAACACATCGACTGGTTTACTGACATTATTATGTGTGCTTTCGTTAAACAAGACGGTCTTTCCTTCTATCCATCCTTCAAACAGTCTCACTGCAGGTTGTGCGAATGTGTTCAATGAGAACAACGCTAATACAATTAAACAATATTCTTTCATCTTCTTCATGTTCTTAATTGCGCTCGAAATAATTTCTGAACAAAGAGACCGATACTAACGGCTGTACTGAACACAACTGAGTGTATGTATAGTGGATTTATGACTTACATAAATGAAGTACGAACTATACATAATCATTTCAGAAGTAGGTTATAACTTTGTGTCCGTTCCGACTGTATTATATTCCACATACGAAGAATCTTGCGCTACGATTGGTCAAAAGTATATCACGTGATGAAAGATAGTTCGCCCATCATTAATGATGTGAAGGCCTACTAAGTTAATTGAAAGTGCGTTGCACTGTTCACCAACGGTAATATATCGCACGCACATCGATCGTGTTCAGCTGAGCAAAATCGCGCATGATCTTTACATTAAGTTCATGAAAAGTTGAGAATTCTTGATAAAACAAATTATGTCTAACCTACATTGACCACTTATTGTCGGTTTAGTTAACACTGCAATTAATTTAATGAGACAACTATAAACGTGTATACTAGAACATTAATTTGTATCTATATAACCCACTCTATTCCAAACGGAGAGGATGCCTCTTTGGAAATTATTTATATTCCTTAAAGCACCCCCCCCCCCCTCGCCCCAACCTTCAATTTTCCAACCCTCACACCTGTTTTACTTTACCCCGCGAAATGTCAGCAACTGCAAAAGTTGATTTTAATAGAAAAGAGTAAGAAATATTCTTCAAACCTTATTCCAAATCTCTTTTATCGCAATGGCCGTTAGAGAACTAGAGTTATCACTGAAATTAAACAATGAATTTACAACCGCAGATAATTATGACGATACTTTCCCTTCGGTTTACAATGAAATGGATGCCATATCTTGCACCCTTTTTCAATTTTGAAGGGGATACCTTTTTGGACGGCTTGTACTACTATTGAAAAAACAAATATTTAGATCGAATTCATGTGAAACGTGGACATAATGTAGTGAAATGGTATCAATACCATGTTATCATCATAATCTCCGTATGGTTATAATATTGATTGAAAGGTGTGTTTGTTCAATTTTCAAGGAGGATTATAATCCTAATACGTGTATGGCCCAGCACGGTGTTTTGAGAGTGTTCAAGATGTGATGACCAGTTGAAAGTTTCAAGTGTTTACTCCAAATTATGATTTATGATGCAATCAATCAATAAACATATTTAATCATAATCATTTCAGAAAATATTATGTTGTTTGTGAATGTAAAGTCTTCGACAAAATATAATTCCGCATCCATGGCTAGTCAGTTGCTTTAAATTTTTTTTTTTTTTTCTTTTTTTGAAAATCATCGTCCCTTATATAAGAGAATGAAGAGGTGACTTAATAGGTCAGTAGAAACAGAGAAAGGAGAAAAATAGAGAGGGGGGAGGAAAACCCATTCAATTGGCGGTGATATCGAAGACGCAGAGAGAAAGATATAGATAGAAACTAGACAAAGAGACGGAAAGATACAACGGGGTAGAAAATAAAGGAGAGGGAGTATCGAAATATACGAAGACGTATAGAGGTTGTGATATCGGGAGAAAATTATTTGATTTGATTTACCAGCTAAAGGGTCCATACCAAGGGAAGTATTCACCATTATGGATGGCAGGGAGGGGCACAATAAATTCCACCAGAGATAGTAACTCCTTGGTGTTATTGAGGCAAGCTTTATCCTCATCGTGACACAAGACGTCATCTAGCATAGAATACACCGTCTAACTTTTACAGCGCATATTATATTTGGAGGTGTAGATCCGACATACCAAGCCCGTAACCAGGGAGGGTTCGGGGGTTCGATCGAACCCCCTACAATTTTCAAAGGTAAAAAAAAAGGGGGGAAGAAAAGAGAGAAAAGAGGAGAGAAAAGAGGGGAAGAAAAGAGAGAAAAGAGGAGAGGAGAAGAGGAGAAGAGAAGAGAAGAGAGGAGAAGAGAAGAGAAGAGAAGAGAAGAGAAGAAGAGAAAAAGATCCGGTTTTAAAGCCCTTCAAAGGATTCCCCCATCACACACACCCCCACCCACACCCCGATGTTAAACCGGCTTAAAACCGGGGTCGTCCAGTCCAGGTCCAATCCCCACTCGCCAACCATCTATTAACGCTGGGTAACAGGCTGGTAGCCTGGTACCTGTAAGATAACATTGTTCTCTGCGTCGCCAGTGCCTAAAGCGCGGGGGTAGGCAGTGGCGTACCCATGATTTAAAAAAAAAAGGGGGGGTTATTTTGTTAACAAATCCAAGCCGAGCCAAGTACCTTCAAAATTTTCGAAGCCGAGACCAAGTTGTTTCAAAATTGAAAACCCCTCTAAGTGGGGGGGGGAGGGGTGCGTACATTTTTGTTCGACGCCGAGACCAAGTATTTTCAAAATGTTCAAGACCGAGACCAAGTACTTTCAAATTTGAAAACCCCTCGCAGTTAAGGAGGGGGGAGGTTCGTAAACAAAAATTAAAAATCGGATTCTGTTCCAGTAGCCTACATGCGCAGTTTTCAAACACTGTTTTTTGCGTGAATCTGATCTCATCTGTGTTAATGGAAGAGTGCAACCCAACTGGAACCTGATGGGTCTTGTATTCACTCTAGATGTGGGGATTGCAAAAGTATAATAGGGACAGTAGTTTAACCAAGGCGCGGATCCAGGGGGCCGAGCGGGCCTTGGTCCCCGCAAAAAAAAGAGAGAGAGAGAAGGAAAAGAAGGGAAAAGGAAAGAGGAGAGAAAGGGAAAGAAAGAAGAGGAAGAAGTAAAGAAAAGGGGGAAAAAGAATGAGATAGGGGGCCGAAAGGGCCTTGCCTCCCAGGCTGTTACCTCCCCATCAAAAAAATAAGAGAGAAGAAAGGAAAGAGAAAGGAAAAAAGGAAAGGAGGAGATAAAGGGAAGGAAAAAAGAGGAAGAAGAAAAGAAAAGGGGGATATCAGTTGCAATTTATCAGGGGAGCCAAAAGGCCCTTGCCTCTTAAATTATACTTTTTTGTATGCGTTTGTTGGAAAATGACAAATTCCTAAATTTGTCAGGCAAGAAATATGCTTATTTAGAGGCCTACATGTCAGGGCCCGCGGAACGGCAGTGGCTCGGGGGCCTTGAGCCTCCCCCCTCATTTTTTTGGAAAAAGTATATAAAAGAGAAATAGAAAGTAAGAGAGAAAGAAAGAACGAAAATTGACATGCCAGTGTCACAAAATAATGAGGTATCAAAATATGCTCCGCCCCCTGGACCCCACGCCAATTAGTGACCTGCCAGTGTCACAAATAAGATATAAACATAATTATGCTCATCTGATCGTATTTAAATGCCTAAAACCCCTGAGCTTCCGGGGGCTCCGGCCCCTTGACCCCACCAGGGGGCCTAAGACGGGCCCCTGAATGCTTATCTGACCGTTATAAAATGCATCAAATCCCTGAGTTTCAGGGGGCTCAGCCCCCTGGACCCACGCCGATTAGTGACCTGCCAGTGTCACAAATAAGGTATCAAAATATGCTCATCTGACCATAATTTATTGCCTAAAACCCTTGAGCTTGCGGGGGCTTCGTCTTACAAAGAGTAGATATCAATCGCAACTTATTTGCGATTGATATCAATCGCAACTATGTACATAAGAGATAGGAGACTGCAAACTTGCGATTGATTGGAGGACTTACGATCGATTTGGATCAATCGTAAGTCTTTGTAAGATGGGGCCCTGTACTGACTATGTATCATAAGGTAGGGAGCAGGTATTTTGTCCTAGGGGCGATTATCAAGAGAGGGAAGTTATCCAGACACGTGCATCATCATCAACATTTACCTTTACTACTATCATCACATCCTCACACAGACAAATTCAACATGCCTCATGAATTTATGAGCATTGTGAAAATAGAATCATCTCTAGCCTACAGTTATTAGATAGTGCAGTTGAGTTTGGATATTTTACTTGCCCTTGGATAAATATTTGAAAACATTGTATAAAAGTACGTTATTGTTTGAGAAGATTGTATATTGTTTGGTGGTTATTGAAAGACATTGGTATATAAATTTTGAATAGACCTGTTTACTAATGTATTCAAATTTATGCATGTTTCTCTCCTGAATATCTGGCTACTATCTAATTAACATGCAATACATAATGGCATCTCGTTAGATGAAATCCATGTTGCACACATTAATACGCCTGGCAAGCTTTGAGTTGTCAAGGGAAACATTTCTTCAAGAATTATGCATGAAATGAGTAAACAGGTCTATTAAACCCCATTCAGTGAACTGTCATTGGCATATAAAGTAGGTTTACATGAATACATGAATGCATGACATCCAATTCACAGCCGACACAGTACTTTGAAATGTTTTGAAAGAAACAGTTTTATTCAAGAAGCACAGGTTGATTAACCTGTAGTTCTATCTACCTGTACAACCATTTAGTATCATAAATACAAATATAATGCTCACAATCATATGGACTGAATGTACGTACGCTCCACTATGTGCACAGGGGTTCTCTCTCTCTCTCTCTGCACCATGTGCGATAACAGTGTAATATAACCTATGCTGGGCATACAACAACAACAACCAAAACACAGACACATAAAGCATTCTTCATCATACATATAACAATATTGTAAGGCATAAACATGTATAACACTTCTTTATAAATGATCTACACAGTAGTGTCCTCCACACGATATATACCATGTACAATATAAAAATTTCCCTTTTATTTTTATCTTTGCAAGATATTAGCGATATAAGACAAATTAGAGTAAAGCAATTTCTATGCGTTAATGAGATGGTGTACGTCTTTCTTTACTGAGAGTAAATTTAGATTGTTTTGTCTGGTGTGGTAGGGAACCCCTCTTATATTAGGACACAAAACTCCAAGTTAGTATAGAGGACTAATAAATGACACACACAAAAGAGCAGCAATCTTAATGATCCAATAAACAAGTAATATTTGTTCTAAGTAGAGTTCATTGGACTTAAATGTTTCTATTGAAAGTCATTGCACTACTATAGCTATCTTACATTAAAAAAGTGCAGTAGGCCATTTTTGTAATGTAATCAATATAATGCATACATTTTTTTAAGTGCCTCGTTACAAATAATTTCATTCATCTGTTATGAAGAATTGTATTTTAATAGTGAGAATTCGAATTGCATACATTACATTTTGTTAGGTAGGACAAGCCATAATGTTTGTCCTACCTAGCAACAACTAATGTATGCAATTCACATTTTGACTATTATAATACAATTATTTGTAACATGTGAATGAAATAGTTTGCATCAAGGCACTCCACATAGACATACCAGTATGCATTAAAATTTGGTTCCATTACAAATTAGCCGATTGAGTGAATTGATACTTGTCCTCCAAGTAGTATATTGAGACTTGGTTGTAGATTGGTTGGCTTTGGCTGGGGACTTGAGGCTTGTTCAGCTACAGAGCGGTAAACCACCACAAAAAAGCCACCGCCCTTTTTTTTAAACATGCAAATGAATGGCAGGTGCACCCAACAAAGGACTTAATCACTGAGCTCTGTGTTATACACGTAAAAGGTTTTTACCGTGTCATATCTGAAGGAGCCTTTACAGGTAAATCCTGAATGCTGAATCATTTCTCACAGAATTAAACAAAACTTAAATGTAATGTGTAAGTCTGAAAAAAGATGATACCTGCCAAACGGTTTTGGTTGGTAAAACACAAGTAATAGCTAAGTATTAAGCAAAGAAGATATCAATCTGTCCAGTTGTCCCTATATTGTATTCAAAATGCTATCTAGCTATCTCATATGTACAAATGCAAGTTGTGCAGAGCAATGAATGTCAATTCCACCAACTTTTTGTTAGTTTCTCTGGTCCCCATCTTTCATCTACTGAAGCATGAAACATTCAGAATTTATTCTAGCCAATTTCTCTCAAAGTGCAAACAACAAAAATATATAATATAGCTTCAAGTTGTAAGGAGACCAATCACAACCCCTTTTTAGATGCTACCCATCATCAATATTCAGTGGCTAAAGGTACATGTACGTATTTGGGCTTAAAGTTGGATTACTTAAGTAAAATACTTTGATGTGATCTGGATAAGACTTAATCTATTTTAAGGTAAGGTAAATGCTCCGTAAGATACTGACTTAATTTCAAGTAATGAACTGAACACCAACCTAGATCAGTTAGTCTGTATTAAACTCACATGGGTCCTACAGCCAAAGTGAATTCCCTTATCACACCTTGCTCAACATGAACACTCTCCTATTGTCTTAACATTTTTTTAACCATGATTGCAATGTAATTTAGTAAAGTGTACAAGTGCAAAAAAAATACCTCATGAAAATAAATTGACATAGATTCCTCAAACAGATCCCAAGATAGGATGTGTGGAGCGTTAGAGAGAACTTGCCTTCAAAACTACTAGTATACATACCAACTCATTGAAAGCTTGTAATTATATACTGTACATAAGGAAAGGACCATAACTCAATGTACATATAAAAGGGGCATGCAAGATTCACTCCATGCTCAAACAAACAATATTCTGGGTAAATAATCTCCATGAAAAATGTACTACTTTGTAGACAGCCTAAAGTTGCTTGATTTATGCATAAATTAACTCTACAACATCAGAAAATAACAATATGAAGAGTTTCAAGCAAAGCTAGTACCTAGTATTTACGGTATTAAGAGAGTTTTTTTTTTCCTCATTTGGTTATACACTACATCTCTAATGCAATATAAGGTTAAAACTCTCTCATGATATTGAAGTCCATAATAGACTTAATATCTAGTGCCCCTGGGAGATTACAAGATCATACAACTTGAGAAATCAATCATCTTGTGGTACCTGTGGAGAATCAACTCTGACTTTTTAAAATTTAATTCTAAGCATAAGGAAATAACTTGAACAGTAAAAGTTAGACGATCATAGCAAATACTTCAAATATCTTTTGATTAGAAAACAGTTGTATCTTAAGTGAAATATATTTCAAGGGAGGAGAGTTTCTATGTCATTGTGCATGCACGCTTCCTCTAAACTTTGAAAAGCTATCCTGCTTACAATAATTACATGATACATACCGGTACCCATCTATATTGAAGAGTTAACGGTGCATTGGTTATAGTTTAACATCTATTTTGAAATACATGTACTTTAATGGAGCCAGTATACGTGGATGATCTCACACATGAACTTAGCCAATCCCAAAATGTACCAGATGAAATGGACACTAAATCCACAGATAATGAATGAGATTATTGGATTTCAAATTTAAACTTTCACAAGAAGGATATGTCTCATTAAGACATACTTTGCTTCATACTCTACACAACATATTTTCAGTTCTTATCAATCAATTTAAAACAAACTCATCTTGGTTGACAATAAAGCAGTAGTCTGGATTCACATAGTGCTTAATACCAACACATCTCATTGCATCAATATCATTTTAATCCAGTCATCAGATTCATACACGCACACATCTCCAATCCTGGGAAATATGGTCACTGTGACACCAGATAACATCACAATGACTTACAGCATCCTACCAGTTCTAATCTCCAATAGAAGCATATGGAGAATAATTATGTCAAACCTGGGATTAAAACCCACATTTAATGCCAGCCAGCCAAAGTATAGTAAATTAACCATTAGACGACAAACATTACTCTACTTCTTAATTCCTTGTGCAGCAACATTTGTGACCTGTCACCTGACAGAAAGACAATCTAAAGCACAAAACTCATTCTGTGACTGTACAATATTTGTTAGCTTTTAACAGTTTATTTTAGGAATCCTCATCATGTATTCTTTTTGCCTTCTACTAAAGAACAATGACAGAGGAAAAGAAAGTTTTAATAATATATTTCTATGGCACAATAAAAATCAAAGACATTTTCTTACATTTACTGAAATTGCGAAAATTGTCAGCATGAGCTAAAACTCCTAGTCCTAATGCAATCACAATTTACAGGGTAATGTGGATACATGTTCCCCTTCATCATCACACTTAACTACTTTATATACCTTCTTGAGAAGAAAAAAAAGCTTCAAATCTACTGAATTTCATATGAATGTAACGTAATAAACATGATCACAAACATTTTCACGAAATCAGTAATTGAAAGGGCAAAATACAACTACAATGGCCTCTTAGGGGTCAAATAGAATTTCAATAAGGTAAGTATTGAAACTGCCTTAGTTTCTTGAAGCCGAAGGGCTTTGCAAATGTGTAGCAGGTCAATATTAATGAAGTATCTAATGTGATCCAGAAAATATATCTTTCTTTCAATTTGGTAACTTGTAAATATGGATCTTTTGATTGTACAAATGCTTGCTGTGCTATATACATTATTTGTATAGATAATATAAAGGATATACAGATTTTATTTTATCTACAATGTGTCACATAAGATTGTTCCACTTTGAAATCAGTTAGGTATAAGATAGGTAATCTTCCTCTCACATATACCGGTAGATAAAAGTAGTACATGTTTATAGTATATTGTTCTTTCTAACCTTTGCTTGCATGATCAGATGTTCCAAATAAGTAATTGCTGGCAAGAAGAAACGAAAACTTGTTTTCTCGATAGCTACTGTTTCTCAGGACCAGCAATAAGCAATAACTTTGTAATTCTATTCAAATTATACTTTTAAAATATTTTGTTCTTGTTCACAAAGAATGTGCTGGATTAGCACACGCACATTTGCTTAATTTGCTTAATGTTATACAAACTCCTCTCCCGCCAGCTTAAAGATTTTACCTACATGGAGATCATCAGTCAATGTTTTTGCATCTTAAACTGTCGTCACTTTTTTGTGTAAAGATAATATTTCTCTTTGATTACAATATTTAAAAAACATAAATTTCATCAGCAATAAACGGTTTTGTTTCAAGCAAAAGCAGTAGGTAATATGATTACCTACAGCCAATTTAGAAAGTGTAATGTTCTTGTTATGATTATGCCTGGGCACACAAACCACGTTGGTAGTATTCCCTCAAGGCTGAGTGTATAATACCATTGTAAACTTTCAAACAATACCAGCTGCCAACTAGCGCATCTAACTTAGCGAAAGCCCTAGCAATTGCATTTACTTGCTAAATGCTATATTTTACCGTTCGCTTATAGCCTTAGTCAATGCTAGTTTCATGTATTCCACCTGCTACTTTTATGTTGAATTGTATGAGACTGCAAGCATAGGATTATGGTTGCTAAGCCTTTAATAGTTTATATAGATATAATCCATTCCATTGACTTGGCTATTTTAAGAAGGAATTTCATGACACTATTAAATGCAACATCAGAGAGGAAAGATGTACAACCTAAATGGATCATAAACAGGTTCGGCCTTACTTGTCTATGTTTGTATTAAAGCAGACCTACTCTTTTAAGTTTTGCACAAACAAACATGACTGAGCCAAACTACAATTTTAAACTGGATTTTAAGTAGTGATGATTTCATTAATGTTTGATTATATGTTTGTATCAATGATATATACATGCTTCCTCTAGCACATCATAACAAAATAAATGAATGAACTATAATATGAAGTATGGGAGACAAATCCTAATTTGGGTTGATACATTTGAAGGAAGATATACACATTCTTAGGACACTTTTCAACACTGACCTTTTATATCTATGTAAAAGAACAGTAGAAAAACAATCAAAAGTGTATGCAACTCCTTCTCATAATTACAATACCAAGTAAGACTAATTACGGGTTGACTCTGGTCATTTGTGCTATACAGGACTTGACCATCATAAGCTATTGGCTAATATATATTCTAACCATGAGAAGGGATGTAACTTGACCATCATTAGCTATTGGCTAGTATATATGCTAACCATGAGAAGTGATGTAACTTGACCATCATTAGCTATTGGCTAATATATATTCTAACCATGAGAAGTGATGTAACTTGAGCCATCCATGGACATGTATAATACCACACAGTAGGTTCAAATTGGAAATGGAGGTACTTTCCAGCGTATCATGTGAATTCTTTTCTTCTAAAATGAACATCGTTAACTTGACTCTGTCATTGTCATTGATAAGATTTTGACAATGACTTAACCTTCTCCTATAACCCTTATATCATGAATTGGTATCTATCCAGCTAGTTTCAACAATAGCAGAGACCTTCTTTTCATATTCTCTTCTGTTTTCCTGGTACAGCTGTGCAGCTTGGCTGTTTGCTGGGCTGTTAGGGTTTGGTTCATCCAGTAAAGACTAAAAACAAGATAAAAAGTTTTATTGGCAAAATAATATCAGTTTCATATTAAAATATTGGAACATTGATCATAGCTATGCAAGAACTGAATTATCATAATACTGTGAGTGGTCCAAAAGGGGTTTAAACATCAACAGCGACAGGTTTGAATTTTAATTGTACAGGTTTGAAAATCAGCTTCAGGTAAATATTCATTCTCAACCAAATATAATTGTAAAATTTTAGTCTTAACATATGTTTGAAAATGCTTCAAAATATGGCTCAGATTGCACCAGAGTTCATCTACATGTAAGAGCCTTAGAGCCCTCAAGCAAGCTCTTGAGCCAGCCACAACGGACTTTGTGCTTAGCAAACATCAATTCATACTCCTTCCATGTTACAATCTTAAATGTTTGAATTTTGTTTGTGGATCCCCTGCAATACTACAAGTTTGAGTATGGTTTACACAAAACTAAGCTGAATGATTGTATGGCAAGTATGGCAAAGCAAGAAACGAGTATAACACACAATCCTACAAGAAATCTCAACGCTACGCCTCTGACCTGGATAATAAGTTGACCTCCTGCAATACCATATTTTATCCAGATGTATGTACATAAACACTGCTCTTGTCAGAATTGTTTGTTATAGGAGGTATGGGAGGTCCAAGGTATTTTTACAGGTTACAAAAATTCACAAACAACAAAATTCCCTGAATACTTGATTTGTTTGCCAGGACAGATGTCCAAACTTTGATGACTTAAAGTGACTCGGTAACATTGTTGAAGGTTGATGAAAAAACTGCTTAATTTTTGTATGAACTGTTACTTATTATATTCCTTCTACTGTACTAACCCTCTAACATGCAAAAATTTCTTTAAAAATTCTCAAACCACAAAGATATTTATGGTTTTCTTTGAAGGCGTCACTGTGCAACACCTTCTTACAGTATTCTCCCAACCATTTTTTAATTTTCCCAACCGTTTGTCCATGAAAATAAGACATAAGACAGGCTTTTTAAAATCTTTCCAACACTTAAATGTCTGGAATGGTATATAGAGCCCATTCATTGCTTTATGACGATTTACATTCACCTAAAATGTAATTAAATTGTAATAATATAGTTGGGAGAATTAAGGAATCGATCAGATCAGTTTTTATCATTAATAATGGTCCGTTTTCACTCAAACTTTCAAATTATCTTTAATTGTACATCTAGCATTGAAGTCACTACATGTACCTTAGCACCATTTTCTCTCATCTCAACAATGTTACCAAGTCCCTTTAAAGCAAAATATGTCCTACAATTTAGCAAAGCTCAATGCTCTTTACCCTACCAATCAACTCACTAGGTTAAAATAAAGCCTATGAATGTGTTTTGACACATACACACTAGGAAAGTGTCTTGGTAAGATGGTTTACCTGTATTGATGTAAGGATTGCTGATACATCATATGTAGGACTCCATCTATTCTGTAGAATATCCAAGCAGATTCCTCCATCAGCATATACTGTGGAATAGAATCAACAAGTCAGTAGAATTACAATGATGATTGCTCACTAGTGGGATCAGGGCCCGTATTCAATTCAATACTTAAGTACAAAAATTAAGCTTTTTACTTAGTATATGGCTTAGATAAAATACTTAGAAAATTTTTGTATTCACTTCAAACTTTTGGCTAAGTATTTTGCCCTAAATTTAAGACAGCTCCCTACCAGACTTAAGCCAATTATTTGGAGGCCTTGATTGGCAGGCATATGGTTTTCTTACGCAGTATCATAACCTGCGCACAATTATATTAGCGCGCATTTATTGCGACGCATTACCGGTACTTTTGATTGACCGTGTGATGTCACAATGCTTATCAGTTAGTATTTTACTTAGATTTTGTCTCGGGTAAGTAAAAGTGTAAAATGCGATTTGAATACGATATAAGTAAACTTCTTAGCTTAGCCATTTACTTAGTAAATTTCTTACTTATTATAAGTATTGAATTGAATACCGGCCCAGGGCCCCATTTCACAAAACTTGTCATCAGTGACAAATGACAGTTTTTGTTATAAGCTAGTGATATCCTTGCTTATGATTGGTTATCAGCAGATTTATCACTGATTTTTGTCATTTGTCATTGAAAAAAGGCTTTGTGAAACGGGTCCCAGATGTCGCAGTTCATAGTGACACACATAAGATATTGCATCATGTAGAATTCTGGGTCCATATCTGTACTTCTTGGATGTAATGTGATGCATACAAAAATAATTTTATTATCAGTACTTTCCGGGAAAAGCTTGTTTGTTGTTATGTCTCAAATAACCAGCACTTTTTTTTCCTGTATCTTACTTTCTCTTTCCAAGTCATTTTATCCAATACTATAAAACACCCAGCGATCACGTACCATTCATATCATACATTTTGATATTGTCCATTTTCGTCTTTTTTTTTTACCCATATGAACAAAATGATATGTGTATTCAATTTCTTGTGGGGTGTAACAACATACAAATTGATAATTATTTTGTTAATTTCATATTTTCATATTGACAGATATAAAGTGACAACATATACCTTGTACTGTTTATTTCTTAGAAAAAAATGAAACCCAATTTTTCTCACTTTGCTTTCATTTCCTTTTTTTGTCTTTGAATCCCATTATCCTGCCCATTCTGGCGAATTATAAATATTTTTCTCATTCAAGGTTGCAGAAAACATTGAAAAGTGATCACTTATCTTTGCTGTGTCTTTACCTGATGTCTGATGTATTGTGTCTCAACATTGTGCAAACTACTTTTGACATCACTCACTTAAAACTTTCTGACTCACTCACACATGTCGACATGACAATATCATAACATATTTGGTATAATGATTTGTCTAGTAATTGATGGGAAAATTTGGTTTTCCTCTTTTTGAGAAACATACTGCTTTTTTTTTTTGAGGGGGGGGGAATAGATCCTTACCTACCAATTGTAATTGGAAACATGAGATAGCATATATATATTTCATAATATGATGGCATTCCAGGGAAATTTTAGGGGCTGTGTTCTACCTTCATACACATAAGTTTATCCAATAATTAGAAAACAAATGAAAAATATTTTGGAAACCCTTTTGACTTAAATTGTGCACTACTTTTAGCAAATTCTATTATGTACAAACCTTACTAAAAGGTCAAATAAAAGACTATGAAAGCCCCATCTCGTATTCAACATAAGTCTTACCATTAGGGTGAAACATCTTTGATACAAAGCGTACTGTAGGTGGTTTGTTGGGGTACTCTTCTGTAAATTCAATGGTTAGCTTGAACGTTCCTGCAAAAACAAAAAGAAAACATGAAATAAAATTTGAATCTCCTCGAATGATTTGAATGAAACCAGATGAATATAACATTAGCAGGAGGGAGAAGAGAAAGTCCTTTTACAACTTAATTCAAATTCAAGCAAACAAACATGTATATAAGATGAATATGGATTATTGAGATGAAGAGCTAAAGGTAGTAAAAAGGCTAACAGTAACATTTTCAAGATTACCACATCATTTTGTTTGTTTTTCTGCTACCTGTTCCTTCTAAAGCTAGATCTTTTACTATATTCAGCAAGAACCTTGACTATAGATAATTCAACTTACCATCTTCAAATGGGGTGTCACGTGGCCTATACAAAAAAAAGGAAAACAAAACAATATTTAATTTAGAACTCAAATTTAAATCTATATTATTCATGTACATGTAAATACTCAACAACCTGACAACAAAATGTGAATATAGACTTCATTGCATTGAAATGAAGAAAAACAAAATCTTCATGAACAGATAGAACATGTTTGTTTTGGGGGGTTGGGGTTGGGCTCTCATTGGGAATTGAACACTGTTCGGTTGTTACCCAATATCAGGTGTTGTAAACCAACAGGATTTAATAGCCTTCAGTTTTATTACCAATATGCCTTACATGTACATGTATGTAATGCTTTGCTTTTCCCTCACCCGAAGACTCTGTGAGAGATTAGGGGGTATCTTGAAAGGACTCCGCGTTTGCTGTGTGCAGACTTGTACACCCATTAATGGTATTTCCACCAAGTCTGGTGTCAGCGAATTATGGCCTTCTGCACATGGAAACTGACGACCCACTCCCTTTAATGTAGCAAAATAACTCTACATGTAAGATGATATACCGATGGTATATCATCTCCTCCTTTAAAGTACTATGAATGTGACTTAAAATAAAATACATTTGTTGTGAGATTTTGAAGTCCAGATATAACTCACCCAAATATAAGAGCATTCCATAACATGATGTTGTTTTCTGAAGGTGCACCACTCACACCAGCTGGTGGATCTTCTTGTAATCTGGGATGACATTAAGACAAATCACAATTGTATTTTGTTAATACCGTGTATATATTGGACACCTTAAAATGTCTTGGATTACTTATTTACTTATAAAGACAAACAGAACAAAACAGAACACAAAGCTGCAAAATCATATGTGCATGTATATTTGACTTCAAAATAAAACAGAATAACAAATTGAAGTTCTGAATGTGAAACAGCCTTGGAAATAATATAATTGCAGGGCCCTCAGGGAGAACAGTATCAATAGTGATGAGGCTACCCTTGGTAAAGTTAAACAAGACATATTATTGTAATTATTATTCTTTTATAACACAATATAAGTACATACACATGTACATCGATGGAGATATGTACAGTGTATATAAAGCTCTACTACAATTTCTTACATGTACATACAGTAGTACATGTAGTTGTAATTGTGCAAGATATAAATTCAACATTTGACATTTCCTGTTTCATGAACAATGAAAATATCTCAATGGAGTAAACGAATCTAACAAAGCTATCAAGCAATGTAATTCCACATACATGTACCTACTCTAAACATTACACATACTGTTATATTTTATTCATCTGATCACATCAAATTACATGAGTTTGTAAGTTGTAACTCATTACTTGAAACATCCCACAGCCTTTATCTACACACAAGTGGACATTTCATCATAAAAAGAAATCTATGGGTTTTAAAGATACTATGTCCCTTTTGCAGCCAACATCAAATTCTGTAGAACTTTGCAGGAATTATGAATATGTCATGTATGTCCTATCTGTGAAATGTAAACGTTAGCAGTGTCCTAATATTCAAATTATGCAAGGAAACCTGTTTACTTGCTAGACTTCACTGTCAGACACTATTGAGTGATTGACTGGCTTTTTCATCTTTGGTAATAACATACATAAAATGAGCTGTAAAGGGTACATGAGCATTTGTCTACATCAATAACCCACTTCTTGTAATGGCCAAAATTAAACTGATTGAATCTTTGCGCAGCATAAAACGTACGACCATTCGGTACAATGGTCTGAAAAATCAGACTATTACTTACTGGCTCTATAGCTCCTAAGTCGATTCGACAACTAATAGTCGTTATTTTCCCACTTAAAGACATTTTCAAGCCCACTTTTTTTAGGGAAGTTCTAACTTAGTATTGTCTTTCAAATGCCGTTGGAATTGAATGTTTTCATTTTTTGGGGCCTGCAAATGGGACCTTTAATGTTTCATATTTTTCATTTCATGGCCATAAACACGAATGAAAATGTATAGTATTTCTTTAACATGAAATCAGCAAATCAAATATTCTGAAGTATCATTATAGGATCTTCCAAATACCAACCAAGAGGCAACAAAGAGTGTTTTGCTTAATATAACTGCTCAATGCTCCATATACATGTACAATAACCTGGAAAGTACTTGTAGTAAATGCTGACAAGCTCTAACATTTCCAATATGTACTGTATGTCATTAGAAATAATTTTATAATGCTATATTCATAAAACTTTCGTTAGAGTCATGAACTTTATTAATTCAGAGAATTATCAATCAAAGAGGAAAGTGGAAGAATAACGGAGAAGAAGAAGAAGAAGAAGAAGAAGAAGAAGAAGAAGAAGAAGAAGAAGAAGAAGAAGAAGAAGAAGAAGAAGAAGAAGAAGAAGAAGAAGAAGAAGAAGAAGAAGAAGAAGAAGAAGAAGAAGAAGAAGAAGAAGAAGAAAGGCCCAAAAAAAATGGGTAAAAAACATTAATTTTACATTGAAAACAGGTTTTTAATGAAATGGACCCCGTGGCTCATTGGAGGATGGATGTTAAATTTTTTTAAGTAGTGCTAAATACCCCCAAAAAAAAAAAAAAAAAAAAAAAAAAAAAAATTAAAATAAATAAATAAATAAAAAATAAAAAATAAAAAATTTGTGCTATAGTGGTACTATGTCCCATTTGCAGGCAAAAAAAATGAAAAGGTTAAATTCCAACGGCATTTGAAAGACAATACTAATTTAGAACTTCCCTAAAAAAAAGGGGGCTTGAAAATGTCTTTAAATGGGAAAATAACGACTAAAATTTGTCGAATCGACTTGTGAGCTATAGAGCCAGTAAGTAATAGTCTGATTTTTCAGACCATTGTACCGAATGGTCGTACGTTTTATGCTGCGCAAAGATTCAATCAGTTTAATTTTGACCATTACAAGAAGTGGGTTATTGATGTAGACAAATGCTCATGTACCCTTTACAGCTCATTTTATGTATGTTATTACCAAAGATGAAAAAGCCAGTCAGTCACTCAATAGTGTCTGACAGTGAAGTCTAGCAAGTAAACAGGTTTCCTTGCATAATTTGAATATTAGGACACTGCTAATGTTTAAATTTCACAGATAGGACATACATGACATATTCATAATTCCTGCAAAGTTCTACAGAATTTGATGTTGGCTGCAAAAGGGGCATAGTATGTTTAAGACTTAGACAATATTAAAAAAGGACAAATGTTTATAGGGTCTAGTGGTAAGTGCTTTTTGATGCACATGTATATATATTTTGTAAAAAATCAAAAGGCAAAAGAGGCATTAATTTTGTTAAGCATCCAGACACACAACTCCCAATTTCTCACTTATTCAACTTTGATCTAAGATTATAGATCTAGACTAGACTATACATTTTTTTTTAAACTATGGTAGACTCTAAGCAAAATTTTTGGCAAAACAAATGGTTCAAAACCGAGTCACGTCTTTTGGATGGCGACATTTAAAATTAAAGATCTGTCCCCATTCATAAATAATCTTATCTGATTGATACAATTACAAGTCTGTCAAAAAAACAAATACACATGCACACACATTTATGAAAACATGCCCATACAATCATACAATTACAAAGTGTCAATCGCTGGCCTTTTTACATTGTACAGTCAGTACAGACTCTTGTTATTATTTGTATTTGTATTAAAAATTATCAGGTCGAGGCGCGAGTTTATGATAGATTTGCTGTCTGGACCAGACACTTTGGCGATAAGAGTGGTGTATTTCAAAAATGTCATACCAGTAGGGGCGCTGGTCCGAGAATAAGGATCGTCCGCATTTTCGCAGACATTTCATATTTCCGATCCGCATGTTGGCGATGCAAAAAACGGACTCCGCAATGATTTTCTTGATGCATTTTACATTGACTTTGTACAGAGACTTTCACGTTATGAGCGATAAATTCCCGGGAAGACGGACAACCCATAAAAGTAGACGGTTAACTGGGGGTATTTTATTACGCGAAACCCGCAAAGCGCAGATGAAAAAAAACGTCCGCGAAAATGCAGACGATCCTTATTTTTAAAGACGCAATTTGTCCGCGTTTACGAGGATATCCTCATTTGTGCGGACGATCCTCATTAATTCTCAGACCAGCGCCCCTACTGCATACCCGACCCTTCATGAATTATGGCGTGAATATTCAAGAAAGTTTGTGTAACCCGTAGACCCGATGGAAAGAAGTAAGCCAGTCCAACGTCTGTCCGTGACCGAGAATACGGACTCAACGACTTTCGGTTTGTCAATAATAATGCTACTTGCTAGACACAAAATAAACCTGAGAATATTACCTTAAACTTGGCTCTCCGCCTTTCCTTACTTTACAACGGACTACATTATTTATACATAACACCATACACTGCACACCCGGCATGATCATGAGCCATGAATTGAAGGCATGAATATGATGTCTGAATTGATGACATTGACAGGTGAAATGAATGGTCATCATTGACCGATTTCCTAACTCAGTACTCTACTCAGTTCTCTGTCTCTACTCTAAGTCTCGACTCTAGATCTAGTCTACTCACTTTTTAAAATCTCTCATGAGCCGCCTTCTCGCCGGTGTCGACATTTTATGATATATGTGCAAGATATCCAATAAATATATATACAAAAGTACAATCTACCACTCCTCAAAAGCTTGATTTCATCGTCGTTACGTCCGCATCGGTGATGATTTTTATTGCATGTCCACAATTACAACTGCAATAATACTGTAGCACTGCACTGCACTCACTGCACTTGCACTGTACTTGCACTGTGTTTGCCCATACGATGATCTCATCGCATTTAGCGACATAAAGGAAACCATTCCCACAATGCAAGAATTTGATGAACAGCCCCATCTGCGTTTAAATTTTTGTTCTTTCTTTCTTTTTCCAGAGGCTCGGTCTGAGCTTTGGTTGAAATATTAGTGCCCCTTTTCCTAATTCGACAAGTTTCCATTTTCCTTTGCAATAGGTGTCCATTTTCCATTCTCATAAGTGCCCTTTTTAATCTCTAGTATGTGCCCCTTTTCAGGTAATTCGGATAATCGCACCCTATATTTTCACATGTGCCCCTTTTCATATTAATAAGTGCCCCAAATTAAAAAAAGAGCCCCTTCCACTTCTCATAAATGCCCCTTTTCATCTCTGGTAAATGACCCTTTTTCAGTACGAGAAGTTACTCCTTTTCACTTCAGATAAGTGCCCCATCACCTCCGAAAATTTGCCCTATTCAAATCTGAAAGATTCGTTTTACTTTGACAAGTGCCCCTTCCCCTCCTGATAAGTGCTCTTTTCATCTCTGATGAGTGTCCCTTTTCACCTTTAATAACTGCCCCTTTGATTTTGACACGTGCACATTTTCCTTTCTAATAAATGCTCTTTTCCTTCTCATAAGCTAGTTCCCTTTCTCATAATTACCCCCTGTTCATCTCTAATAAGTGCCCCGTTTATTTTAACATGTGCCTCTTTTTCTTTTTAATAAGAGCCACTTCCCCCTGCTCATAAAAGCCCCCTTTCACGTCCGATATTGCCCCTTTTCATATCTGGTCAGTGCCCCTTTTCACGGCTCTGATAATTTCCTTTTGAACAATGATCTAATAAGGGACATATCCCCTTTTCATAAATGCCCCTTTTCACCTCTTATAAATGCCCCTATCAAAATCTGACGTGCTCCTTTTCTTTTCTAATAAGTGTCTTATCACTTCCGATAAGTGTCCCTCATCATTAATCGTGCCCCTAATTTCAAGCGACTGAGAGCAATTTCCCCCAAAGCTCGCTCGCATTTAAATAATTTAATTTAATTTACCTGGTTTTCAGTAGAAGATTGAGTTCTGGGGAGAGGTGAAAAATAATTTGTGAGCGTTATCATTGTTATTATGCAAGTGTGGAAAACATCAGAGAAAAAATGTTCCCTGAAAAGCATGGCTCTTCAAATGCCTTCATATTCTAAATATGACAAGTAACAGCTTAAAAACGAGGCCCGATTTTTATGCCACATGTTTGTGTAGTTCCATATATATCAACTTTCTGTGTACAGTGCTTGTTACTTTACCAAGACTTGGGCCAGATTTCTTATAATTTTGATGACTTCAGAACCTTGCAGTACACACCAATACTTATAATGCTACATGATCAACCTTTTCTGATCAATTCTACACCGTTTCTTTCACAATGCAATCGCATGACCAGAAATCAACTTTATCTTTAAAGATGATATAATTATGTTTCTTATCAAATGTCTTTACAGTCTTCCGTTATGAGGATGTGCTTTTAACCCCATCAGGATTGTGTTTTTTTCCTCTTTATAAGATGTAATTTTTCGCAGTGCGACCTCACAAATCTTTTTTTTTTCCTCGCGCGCTTCGCACGCTCACAAATGAATTTTCAGACCATCATACCCAACTGCAAAGTATGATGCTTAAGCAATATCTTGTATGGTGTATATTAAGAGAAACAAATACTAAAATCATCCCTGATAATATAATCACAATGTATAGGGATACTACCAATGTCTAAAAAATTGTATATTTGAGATTGAATTCCCTTTATAGGTGCCCTTTTTATTGGCGCCCCCCCCCCCATTTTGGAAGTAGTTCCGCCACCCCTGATTACCAACCATATGCCATGCTAATAGCATGGCTATACTGCACTATATTGATAGAAATACAATATTATGCTATGGACAATCATATATGCACACTATTGGTATATTCTTGGAGTACTCTAAGGCATTTGATCCGTAAATCATCATATTTGGTTATGAGCATTATCCCATTATTTGGTCAGGGGCGCAGCCCAGTGGACAAGAGCTACAAAAATGTAAGCTGCCGAGTACCATGAGGAAGCGTACTTGGTCCTCTTTTATTTGTTTTATATATAAATGATTTTCAATATTCTTCCGATAGAATTTTTTATTTTGTTTGCAAATGATTCGAGCATATTTTTTTACATTACTGCGTGGATTCATGCTAATAAATTGTCCTTAAATCTTCAAAAAATGTATGTTATAATTCAATAAAATGTTGCCTAGGTACATTTATTGTAATGGCGTTTTGATAAAGTAGCATCAACTAAATTCCTGGGTCTTCATAATTATTGATAACAATTGAATTGGAAAATGCATATTTATAATCTATGCACTGGTGTAATTTACAGGTTAAAATTTGTTCTTCCTCAAAACAGGTCACTGATTTCGTATTAAACTTTAATTCTGCTTGCCCTATATCAATCATGGTGTGCTTGCTTGGGGCAAATATCTCAAACGCAGTTAAATAAACCGTTCTTGGTCCAAAAGAGAGTAATAAAAAATAATATAATTTGTAATGCTATAACTTTCGTGCTCATTCAAAGAGAACTGCAGACTTTTCTCTTCCTGTTATTTTCCTCACCTGTAGTTAGCTCTTCTTATTCTTGTTTTGTGTAATTGTATCCCCCTTCTCCAGGGGCGACGGAAGTGGGGGCAGGGGGCGGTCACCCCCAACGAAACAGTGGGGAAACGCATTTTGCCCCAAAAAAGCCCCGAAAAAAATCAGCAGTAAAGGAGTAAAAATGCTTTGTATTTTTGAACCAAAAATAAGATAAAAAATAACAAACGCTGAATTCAATCACAACAACAATTATATTACATGCTGCTTGTAAGTATCGGCTTGCATGGTGATGTAGATATACACAGTAGTCAACCTATTCGAAACGTCGAGCCACTCCCGCCACTCATCCTCTCTAAGCGCTGTAGTTCTCCATAGAACTATAAGCTAAGAAAGAAAGATAACCAACAGTCTTTTTCAAGACTACACCAAAGTCCATTTCAGGACTACACACCCTCAAGAAAGATTACCGAGAGTTCTTTTCAGAACTCCTCAATCTTCCCTCTCTCTCACATGGTGCACCCGCAAGCCTACTGTATAACAATTATATTCCATTCTAAGAAAAGGAGAGTAAACAGGAATTAATTTCCTAAACATTCCGCATGCCCCATATTATCAATGGAGGATTTGATAATAGCGATACGCACATATCGTGGAAATATTGTGAGAGCATGGGAAAGCGTGTGTTTTTTTTAAAGGGGTGAGAAGACATGAGCCCCTAAATACTATAGCGTACTGATGGGGGGGGCTTAAGGCAGCTCCCCCAAATAAAAAATAACACGTGGTTTATTTGTAATTCGACCCACCAAGGGCTCTAAGGCGGGCCCCTGGATGTTCATCTGACCGTAATCAAATGTCTAAAACACCTGAGCTTCAAGGGGCTCAGCCCCTGGACCCCCCGCCAATTAGTGACCTGCCAGTGTCACAAATAAGGTATCAAAATATGCTCATCTGACCGTAATTGAATGCCTAAAACCCCTGAGCTTCCGGGGGCTCCGCCCCTTGACCTCCGCCGGGGCAAAGCCCCTGGACTTCACGCCAATTTACGCTCCACTCACTTCGCTCGCTACGCTCTACCTGATCGTTATTACTCCACTTTGAAAAACGTTCTGCGGGACCTGCCTGTAACATACACATGCCCCTATGCCCCTATTATGGTTCAAGGCATGGTCGTACGTACAGAGGAATTTTTCCTGTTGGGGACCGGGGGAAAATGCAATGAACTATTGATAATTTATTGCATTTTCTTTTTTTAATTATTATTTGTTGGTGCTGCCCCCTACCCTAGCCCCCGCTGCGTACAGTCATGATTCAGTTGCAAAGCAATGGCCTCGTTACTGTGAGGCTCCAGGATCAAAACCATGTCGATGTGCTTTATTAGTGCCTTTTTGTGAGGCATTAATCCTCATTACTGTCACTATTATGACTAAAGGACGTAGGTCCCCTAGTTGATAAGCATAGTAGCACACACATGCTTTAGCAGTCACGCAAAACAAACACTCGCAAATTATTATTCCATAAAATCTGAGAATGTATACTATTATCTAGCTAGATCTATTAGGAATAAATCATTGTCAAAATCATTCCATAAATTGGGGTAAAACAAATTATTCCACCTTTATGACCAACAGTGTAGAAAAGTGGTAGTGATGCAGATTTTTCTTCTGCCCCGCCCCCCCCCCAAAAAAAAACGTTTTTGCTCATTACGCCAATGCCCCTGAAAGATGAGCCCCCTGGAATGTTTGCCCTGCCCCCCCCCCAATCCCAAACTGCTTCCGGCGCGCCTGCCCCCTCTCTCTCTCTCTTTTCATTTCGTTGTCCTGAGTGTGTACATTATATGACTAATCTTGTCCCTTACGTGCATTGCCTCTTTTCCCTTTTCCACTTTTCCTATTATTTAGACCTTGTTATTACCCATGTTTAAAGTAAGTTCTTTATTAGACCGGTTTGTCAAGAAAAAGCAATCTCTTCGAGAAAAAAACGGATAGGGAAAAAACAGACACAATACTTATGAAATGTATTGGAAACATTTTTTGCATTTGTTGTTGTTGACATTAATGGTTGTGGTTGTTTTACTTGTTTGTTAGTCCGTTTATGTTTGACTGCTTGGCAGCCACTATCTCCGGGCCATTATTGGAATCATTATTAGAATTTACAATTAATTCGTACCTCCAGTAATACTATTCAAAAGCCAATCAGAGGTAATTACACATTTTGTTAGACAGATAAATGTTTATGTATTTAACCTGTTTCAAGGATATTTTATGTTTAATCTAAATTTAAACCCATTTATTCAAGGCTAGCCGAATAGGCCTATCTCACAAAATTAGCAAGATCCCCCAAATAGGTGGCTTTGTAAAAAGATGACCTGAGTAATTCACTGTTGAATGATTGAGTTGAGTTGAAATAATTATGTACAGCTTATTTTATAGAGCAAAACTTCTACCTTTTCAAGTCGAATAAAACATACCATAAATAATTAAATATGCTCCAAAATGCACGATTACAAACATCAGAATGCAAAAAAAACCTCTCACCGCCAGAGGGGATGTAACCCCGCCCCCCTCCTCGGCGACAAAACCCCGATACGCCACTGCCAATTGTAACATTGTTTTTGTTTTTGAGGGACCTTACCTTAACAAGCTAAACATTTTCCAAGGTCACTTTGTCTTTCTTTTGTAAATGATAGCTTTATATTTGAACACAATTTGAATAATAGAACTTATGTCTTAGTCTTGTGTCTTAAGTGTGGATCGCCAGAAGTGTAAAATCTGACAGACATGAGCCCATTTTTATTAGTGTAATAGCAGTAGATGCATCCCCGTTCTTTTCTCTCTCTCTCTCTCTCTCTCTCTCTCTCTCTCTCTCCCTCTCTCCCTCCCTCTGTCTCTCTCTCTCTCTCTCCCTCTCTCTCTCTCTCTCTCCCTCTCTCTTAAAAGAAAAACCATGTGAAAAGAATCGGCACAATACCACGAAGAGGAAAGATATTGGGCTGGTGATAGACTTCAGCTAAGGTCAAAACAAGCAAATCAAAAATACACTGCTCATAAGAGTGCAAAGTCAATCCATTCAGCATTTAATTCATAATGAAATATTCATACAATCCAGTATACTTCTTCATTTCTCACCAACAAATTTGGTTTTCATTTTGATTCATACATTACTTTGTAATACGATAACATGGACAAAAGTCTTAAAGGGCCCATGACATCGAAATACAAGTGTATTCCTGTTGGCGTGCAGTCCTGCATACATCTCATATTTTGATATGTAAACTTCTGAATTTGTTTCATAGATTTTTAAATATTTTTTGAAATATTTGTTTTTCAAACTTGCTAAGCTCCACCCCAAAACCTCCAGATCTCATTCCCTTGTGACATCATCTGTCAGTCATCAATGAGCCAACTTGAGAAAGTGGTATGTATCTTTGCGAAGTCGACCACCTGTTACAATACGTAATACAATAGCAACATACAAGTTGCTATGTCAGACATGCTGTAGCATCACCAGGAAGACAAAGGCAATGATGATGTATTGTACATATGTATGGTAGCATGCAATTCTATTATGAACGTGTGCTAAGCTGGGAAATTACATACCATTGTCTATTCTAGAATATTAGTTTAGTCTGACATGTCTGACATAGCAACTTATATGTTGCTATTGTTTGTGGTATTGTAACAGGTGGTCAACTTTGGCAAAATTAGCTCATTGATGACTGACAGATGATGTCACAAGGGGAATGAGATCTGGAGGTTTTGGGGTGGAGCTTAGCAAGTTTGAAAAAAAAATATTTAAAAATCTATGAAACAAATTCAGAAGTTTACATATCAAAATATGAGATGTATGCAGGACTTCACACCAACAGGAATACACTTGTATTTCGATGTCATGGGCCCTTTAAGACGATGTGTGACATAAAACATCAAATCAGATTAAAACAGGTTGGTGAAACCTAAGAGATTTAAAAAACAGGTATGTAGTATGTACTACATTCGTGCAATTAAAATGTGCTTGATAATGTGATTAGCCCAGTAGTAAGCCCATCAGACACATTAAAACACAAATACAAACACTTTTTGTAACGAAACTGCACATATATTGTAACATGTGAACATTCACAATGTGCAATCTTTTTAAAGTATTGCATGGTCAAATGAATTATAAAATTGAGATTGCAGGATTTAGTATAAATAATAATAATAATAATATCAGGATAAAAAAACAGAAATATACAAATATTTTGACAAGATTTTCAATCTCCACCATGTGATTTAAGACATAAAATCTTGAAAACTTAATGATAGCAGAGGTAAAATGTATTAAGAAACTTCTTAAGTTTGTTCTTTTTTCATCTAGGTGCTCATATTTACCTTGATCTATTGTGCAAAGTAGAGTTTTCTCTTCAACCATTATTTGAACTGTGTTCCTTAGTATTCTGTTCCTCACTTATTTATTACAATTTATATTTGATCTATTAAAAAAAAAGGATTAAAAGATCTTTTAAGAAATCTATGTTTATACGATACAATTAAGTTTCATTCACGTCCTTCAAAAAAAAAATTGTTTTTTTGTTTAAATACATGTACACATGTACTATAAAAATTGAACACTGCATACAGATTTGCTGTTGGAGCAATGTGTTCATAATGTACATCTTGTGTCACATACAGCAAGAGATACATAAAATCCCATTGCTTTTAGCACTATATACAGCATCTACCATTGTGCTAGCAGTATTACTCCTAGATGCTTTTATAAAAACATATCAAAGGCAGCAGATTGACAAAACATCAAATGCATACAATCAGAGGAAACAGATTAAATGACAACAAGTATTTCAATCAGGGATGCATGGTATTAAAATACTACCTATCTTAAATTTCAAAAAAAATACTTACTCTCTGTGTGTTGAATAAGAAACAAATGGTAGAAAATAGTTGTATCACAAAAAGTATCCAACTAGGTGTAACAAGAGATATAAATAACATTTAATTTAGCAACTCTCCTTCAAATGTTGCATTTCCATCTATATATCAACAAGAATTTCAGAGCCTGTGAATCAAGTTATGTTTAATTGTCCAAATGTTAGAATGACAATAAAACTAGCTACATGTATTCTCCATGAAATGAATTGTACAATTAACTGGAATCTGTTTTAGCTGGGTGAATTGTGTAAACATAATATAATTTTACAGCATTTGAAAGAAGCTGACAGACTAAATATACAAATGATTGTATGACAAAGAGTAATTTAAAGAGGCAAGAAACTTGAAGAAAGGCAACACCTTTTCACAATTTCATAATCAAACCTAACCCTTTAGCCAAATAATACAGTGTATACTCCAATACTCCATCATTAAATCGGTATGTCAAAATTGATAAAATATAGTCAAGATCATGTTGCCATGTTTTAAAATTGCATAGCCAGGCATATGAGATAAATATTTAAATAGAGATATACAGTTTAGATTGTCTCAATTTATCAATTAGTAGAATTGATCATGAAAGTAGAAAGATGGTTTGCATTGCAACTGTAAATGATTGTCTTTCTAAACAATATTCCAAGGGAATTTTTTTTGTTTACCATCTCAATAATATGTGAAAGCTTAATGTATTTAAAAATGATAATTTAAAATGTTTTCCTTTAATTCCCTTATTCTTTCATATAAAATGTGTACAATAACTAATACTGTCAAGAACAGTCATTAACTAGCTCATACAAATCCATAATTACCAACAAAAATGTACAAATCTGCACATAATTATACAGATCCTCGTTTCTTCATACCCTTTCAAATGCATAGTAATGTAATATCATGAAATAAACTTGCATTTGGGCCCTATTTCATGAACATGTTATCAACAATTGCCACAGATCACGACAAATCTGCTCACAGCCAATTAAATGTAAGGATTTCAGTAGCTTATAACTATTATTGTATCTTGTTATTGATCATAAATTTTGACACAGGGCTCTGATCCAATATACAAACTAAACTATATACAAAGAAAGAATACATGCTAGTGATATACAGATAAAAGGCAAATACTGCAGCATGGAATGTGTCTATTAATGGCACTCATATACAGGGCAAGTGGGACTCTAAAATGATTCTTGAATATCAAAGCTACATTAGGGTGAACTACATGTAATCTTGCTGACAACCATGGGAGATTAAATGAAATGTTACATGTAGGTATTGAATACTTTATAAAAATTATTTTATTTAACCTAACAATGTTTATAAGGTATTTACTGCTTTTATTTTCATTTTCCGGTCTATATGGGCTAGTCTTGGTACTATGCTACACTGTTAATATATCAGTCATGTATACATAATACAGTATAAGACAAACAGTTACTGGTATTAGCTAATCTGAATAGAAGGCTTGCAGAAAAATAATTTTAGAAAATGAAAATAATTGCATAAAAAATGGTTTACTTTTATTTTATATACTTATTTACATATCTGATCACAGAACAGGCTTTGGTATTAATAAAATGCACAAATAGATGTTGATAGAGATGAAAATTCATTTCAATTAATTACACGGTATAATCTGAAGACTAACCTAGCTAGTTTAACAAACTCAATAAACAAAAAAATAGCACAGCAAGCACCGTAAGGTAAACTGTCTTTAGTTCAGCAATAATACTGCCCACTCAAATAACATTTTCATAAGTACACAGTACACATTACATGTTATTGACAAACAGTTGAACAGGACAAATGTTCATATAAAATACAAGGTGGTATAATGTCGTCAGCAGCTTATGCTAGTCAATAAGTTAGAGGAAAATATAATCACATGAATGTCATGTACACTACAAAATAGTCTAGGCCTATAAATCAACACGGTACAGCACACACTAAAAACAGGTATTATATCAAATATAGCCATGTGATAAGGAACACTTACATGTAATATACACAGTGGTATTAATACAACAAAACTCTAGCACACAACACTGTGTAGCTTTGACGAGATGTAAAAAATAAAAGTTTATGGAAGGATTATTTTAACTCTACTTTATGAGAACCATACTTTTAAGAGTCGTGTAAGACTGCAGTTTTTTCTTTAAGAAAATCTTTGTCCCTTAATCAACAACAGGTCTAATACCGTAATCAATATTTTTTATTATTTTCTATTCCAATTTCCTTCTACTCCTATATCAAAGCTCATATCATAATTACAACAGAACAGCTGCAAAATCCCTGATTTTCAATAATACATATAACTAACGAATTAAATATGCATGCACTTAAAATTTGTTATCAAATCTACTCAATTCAGTAACAAAAGCTTTTATTGTGTAAAAATTGTACAACAAAACCAACATTGTTACCGACAATGAGCTGAAAATGGCTTTTTTGACAATTTTCAACACAGGGCTCCCCACATTACTTTGTGGTAAAATAATGACAACCTTTGCAGTACATCCATAGCAAGTGAGGAAGACCTTATTCTAAATGAACTCATGACGAATAACAGGACTAGGAAGGGTCTGCAATATTCTTGCAGAAAAGAATCATGTCAAAATGTTTTTCAGATTGTTCCTATTTACTCCATTTTAGAGTACCGGTAATTGATATTTGTGTTCACATTCATCAATAGGCATGTCCACACAGTGGGGAATCATAGCTATACATAGCCTCTAAAGAGGTATCATACCCTACACTCTGTTCTACCATTTCATTGTGCTCCATAGCACCATTAGACATTGTGTGAACAGAGCTTCCATCAGACTTAAAAGCATGTGTATTATAAGCATTCTTTCCCAAGGCTTCATTGACACTGTAACCATTGCTACATTCTCTGGATTCCTCAGTGATCATATCTATACAGCTGTGTTGATCATCCATTGATTGTAAAGGCCTCCTAGAAAACACAGGTTGACATCTTGGCACCACAGTATCATAGTCCTTTTTAGATCCATTCATGGTATCACAACAAGAGTTCATACTATTCATATTGTTTTGTCTATGATGTCCTGCAATAGTCTTGCATGTTCCTATACCAAGGCTTGCTAAAGGGCTACACACAAGGGATGACGGTGATGCATGCTCTGTATAAATAAAATCACAAGACAAGGAAACAAACCGCACGATAAATCAAAATACATGTACATGAAATAATGTGCAAATCATGAGAATTACAAAATAACAAACCAACAAATATAAACAAGAAAAGGGTAATACGCAATACAGAATACATGTACCAATTTATGTAAACTTTAGGTAAAATATCATACACTGTATATAAGAAATCAATTTAAAAATAATTTTCGCAATTATGGTAAAAAGATTGTGAAGGTGCCTTTATTTTGAGAAGAGTCGATACAATTACAATTCATGTTAATCTTTTATTATCTTCTTTATTTTCATTTTCTTTATTTTTCTAATTTCCAGGGGTGGTATTCTGAGAATTATGTTATCTCATTGAAATAAAGTGAGATAAAATACCTTTAAAATCCCTCTTAAATTGGTATTCTGAGAATTATTTTTGCAAGATTTTATCTAAGACATGCCCATTTGTGATACAATATACCAATAAGAAATGTCAGATTTCGCTCTCATCATGTTCAGCCAATAGCATCATTTTCTGCCAATCTCTTGGGCATGAGAGCATGAATGAATGCATTATTTTTATATTTTTCAAGATGCATACATTACCTCAAGTGCAAACACACCTTTTGCTGGGATTTCCTTGAAAAATGAGTTTCAGAGAGTTTCAAATATTATTACAAGCATCATTGCAATTATTTTAGTCAGCAAAAATCTTGAAACTTGACAGAATAGCAGAGAAATAAAGGACGTCATGTGAAAAAAATACCCCAAAAATAATTTAGTTATGAATGACATAGAGTAATAAATATCTTGGAGTTGCCTTATTGAAAAAATATATATTGTTTCAGTCTTTCAGAACCTCAAATTAATAGTACCCAACCACGTTTAGGAACATTACTGATTAGCACAAAGAATGTTAAGGGTAAAAATAGAGCTACATGTACTAGTGCATAACCAACATTCTATACACCCAGTAACATATATATATATTCCTTCCAAGACATAACATAACACTTGACACTTGATTGGAATAGTAAACATTCATGCACAATACCTTACCAAAACTGATGATGTACTAATGAAACAATTCAACTAACCAATTCCTCAAGGAACAATTTGACATCTCACACAGCCATTGAACATGTCATTACAAAACATTCATCGTTATTATAAACACAACTTACAGCTCATGCTGGTCAACTATGTTTGAAAAGAAGAATATTTTATTATCTTTTCCAGGGGCGATAAGATAAGATAACACTTGACACTTGATTGGAATAGTAAACATTCATGCACAATACCTTACCAAAACTGATGATGTACTAATGAAACAATTCAACTAACCAATTCCTCAAGGAACAATTTGACATCTCACACAGCCATTGAACATGTCATTACAAAACATTCATCATTATTATAAACACAACTTACAGCTCATGCTGGTCAACTATGTTTGAAAAGAAGAATATTTTATTATCTTTTCCAGGGGCGATAAGATAAGATAACACTTGACACTTGATTGGAATAGTAAACATTCATGCACAATACCTTACCAAAACTGATGATGTACTAATGAAACAATTCAACTAACCAATTCCTCAAGGAACAATTTGACATCTCACACAGCCATTGAACATGTCATTACAAAACATTCATCATTATTATAAACACAACTTACAGCTCATGCTGGTCAACTATGTTTGAAAAGAAGAATATTTTATTATCTTTTCCAGAGGCAGTATTCTGAAAAGCTCACTAATCACTAATCATTCAATGAGTACTAAATTAGCAAGTTGATATTCTGAAAGCTCACTAATCATTCAATGAGTACTAAATTAGCAAGTTGATATTCTGAAAGCTCACTAATCATTCAATGAGTACTAAATTAGCAAGTTGATATTCTGAAAGCTCACTAATCATTCAATGAGCACTAAATTAGCAAGTTGATATTCTGAAAGGTCACTAATCATTCAATGAGCACTAAATTAGCAAGTTGATATTCTGAAAGGTCAGTAATCATTCAATGAGCACTAAATTAGCAAGTTGATATTCTGAAAGGTCACTAACCATTCAATGAGCACTAAATTAGCAAGTTGATATTCTGAAAGCTCACTAATCATTCAATGAGCACTAAATTAGCAAGTTGATATTCTGAAAGCTCACTAATCATTCAATGAGCACTAAATTAGCAAGTTGATATTCTGAAAGCTCACTAATCATTCAATGAGCACTAAATTAGCAAGTTGATATTCTGAAAGCTCACTAATCATTCAATGAGCACTAAATTAGCAAGTTGATATTCTGAAAGCTCACTAATCATTCAATGAGCACTAAATTAGCAAGTTGATATACTGAAAGGTCACTTAAGCCTATCTGCACTCGTTTGGCCAGGAGGGATTAGACCTCCCTGCGTGGTCACCGACAGGTGGTTATCTCATCAAATCAGCTCTCAGTTAACATAAGAAAAAGGGGATCATGGGGGACCAATGGGTACCACTTTGGCATTGTTTGCTATAAAGAGGGTGCAAGCAGCTACAAGTAGTGCAGTCCTGCTTTAAATCCTCATTGGCAGGAGGTGCATTGCACAGTCCCTCTTTATACACTAGCAACTATTTGCAAGAACTGTCCTAAGCATGGTTGATTTACCCTCTCTCTCTGTCACACTGGTTCATATTTATCTTCTTCTTTTTAGTTAAATATTTTAGGATTTGTGGAGAGGAGAATACTTAACTTGATATATACAAACTGAACTCCATGCACCTTAAAAGAAGCAATTGCTAGAGGTAGTGTCCACTCAAAGCCCTACACTTAGGAACTGGTGTTGGTACATAGCATTCCATCCTATAGTCCCTGGTACTGAAATCAGGGTGAGGTGTCATTGTAACAGCTGAGTAATTTCCACAAGATTTCACAGGAAGCTGATTCTCTGCAAAACCAAGTCTATTTTGATCTATAGCATCTTCACTGCAAGACATGTTCCTCGTATTTATATCCGATGAACTTGCTATCGTAGAATGAGTACTTTGTAACCTGCATGATGACATGTTGGATTCCTCTTCTGATGCTGTGCTGTCACTCCTGTCGGGCTTACTATAATACCCGTTCTTATGATGTTGTATTGTTGATGATCCCACTCCTGACACCCCATTGCTCATCATCTTGTCTTGTTGTCTCGTCCCAGCATATAATTCTCCTTTGAGAGTATAATCTAGGATTACAACCAAATATTCAACAACAAAAGAACTATACATTACAAAGTGGTCTACAAATAAAATTCAAACATGTACAACTGGACTGTGGAAGGAGTAGGAACTGATGTATTCAAGCACAAGTCTCTTGTCACCGGGCTCCAGGGCTTGCGTAAGGGCTCTATAGGTTCTTAGATGCACTCTGTTGCAATCTGAGCCACATTTTGAAGCATTTACAAACACATTTTATGACTAATATTTCATAAATAATATTAGTTGAGAATGAATATTTTACCTGTCGCTGATTTTCAAACTTGTAGCTGATTTTTAAGCCTCTACAATAACATTCAAACCTTCACTGATACATGTTTAACCCCTTGAGGACCACCCTGCATTATGAACTTACATATATTGCTAATTTGTGACAACATTTTTAATATGGAATTATGGATGGATTAAACCTTACATGTATGCACAAATAATGCATTCAATTAATGCATGCATTTATTTACATATCTGTTATGCAATGCAAATGAAAAACACACGAACCCCATTGTAAATATTCAAGCATCATTATAACATGTTTGACAAAATATCACATTCTTTGTTCATGCTCAAAGATTAATGTCCACATCAAACAACATCTTCAGTATAATAAATATTAATATAGTTTGTAGTCCTACATATATTACAAACATACAAAACATACTGCAGATATATTGCACACAAGTTTATACGTACATGTACATAATCAGCCTTTCTACTGAAGGACAGGGAATTTGTTCAATTGATGGAGATTATATCTGTATGAGGAGCAGTTGTTACAAGACCATGGAAAATGCAACATACTGGATGGCAAAGCATTACAACAATTTTTTCGTTTTCAATTTTTCATTTTTTATATGCCTTCATGGATAAGAAAACTTATAAGAAGACTTTACAAGCAATACAATCATACATATCTTCCAACTCAAGAATGATTACTTTTACAAATCTTGAGGTTTCCTTCAAATAAACACTCAAAGCATACAATGAGCTTGTTAAGTAAATACATTAGCGTACATCTATGGCAGCATGATTGTCATTATCTTTCACTAATTCACAGCAGCAAAATAAATAGATAGCAATAACATGTGCTCCATCAAACAAGTTTAAACATATACAATTTATGAAGAACTGTGAGCCAATTCCATCTTAATAAATAGATCTAAATCTTAGATGCACAAATATAGCTTCATTTGAAAAAATAAATAAGTGAATGTTTAAACTGTTATCCCATTTGTGTAAATAATGAGCATGGCACAAATTCATGGTGAAGCTGCTTGTTTCCTTATATGTAGGTATCTAATGCAATCAACATTATGTCACACACATTTGGTTTCCTTATTATAATAATAATAAAATACATGTAATAACAATAAGTAGAAGAAGAAGAGAAAGAGGAAAAAGATGAAGAAGGAGGAGGAGGAGGAGGAGGAGGAGGAGGAGGAGCAGAAAAAGAAGAAAAAGAAAATGAAGGAGGAGCAGGAGGAGGATCTGTCCATGCGTATTGTGCAAATCTTCAAAATATACTCCAACTTCTCCAAGTGCATTTTACAATTCATCAAGTGATTTCCTTGCCTTACATGTTGCTCTTGTGCCCAGATCCAGGGCATGTTATCATTTTCATCCAAGTTACTTGTTATCAGTGTAAAGAATGCGTTCTCTTCAAGTGATGATGTGTAGATGAACATTAGTACAATCCTGCTCACTGTTATATACAGAATGGTTGAAACTTCCAATGATCTTCTTTTGGGATTCGTTTTGGCAGGACAGCCACTGAGGGCAGCAGAGCTTTATCTTCAGTCACCTCACATGATGCAAACTTGTGCATATCTTCACATTCCATGTCTTCTTCCTTTAATGTTTTGATAGGATGAGTTTCGTCATTGGGCTTGGCTAGCTCAAGGTCCGATTGGTCTTTAGTTGATGTTAGATCATGCTGTAACTGGGCCACTGTGTTCCATCATTGGTGAGTAGATTGAAGAAATAAGGGAGGAGCAATTTTGAGCCTAAAACTCATTCAAAATTTATACAATTGTAGATCTCCCATAGTACTGTACTTAAATATATGCCTTTCTTGTATATTAAATGTACACTCTCGAGTGATAGCCTGTACATCGGTAAAGGAATACCTTTACATTCAAATTAGTCTTTTGTGAATTCATAACCCTGAATCTAAATGCCTGTCCATGAATAAAGCACTTAAGGTTGTTTAGCGAAATATAGTGGCACAAACAGGCGCGTAACGCAAAAGGTGTAATAATTAGTGATATTTTTTAACTTAAAGTTCTTTTTTGACATATCTGAATGAAATTTTAGGTAACATTGAGCCTAGTCAAGATAGTGCATGCATTTACCAGCTCGTGGTTATACATGTAGCTCTGTGGGATGAAATTATGACTTTCATTTTCAACAATTATGAATTTTGTGTCCGGGACGCGTCTTTTCGCGCCACTGCATTTCAATAAGCATACATATGCTCTTTTAAAAGTATGTGATGTGCACTGTATGAAAAGAAAGAAAAAAAATATATATATACATGTACATGCATATACATTTGTGTCACTAAAATGAGAAATTCTTGTAGCTTTATAGATAAACTTCTAAAAATATGTTTTGTTTTTGTTTTTGTTTTTTCCCCCTCTATTTAGGCATTAGTTGTGTTTTTTAATCACCTTTTTAAACAACAAAATTATACTGTACTTTTGTTTCTGTGGCAGCACCAATAAAGCCTTTGTCTTTCCTAGCTGTCTCCACATTCATATGAAATTGTTGTTGTTGTATTCTATTGTAAATGTTTTTCTTTAACTTGTACACTATGGTTTGTATTTTATATTTTTTATGATGTTTTTATGATGAATGAAATAAAGATCAATTTCAATTTCAATACCTACCACTTTCAACCTTTGCTCTCTTAGCTGAATCCATGTCTAACTGAGCTTCTTCACCAGTCTGCATTCTTTTACGTCGTCCATTCATACAGGTCATGTGATTGGTCAGGTGACTATCCCCACCAGCTTTGAAGTACTCTATACACTGAGTTTGGTGATTCTGAACAGCTAGGTCAATGACTGTGCTTCCTATACTACTTCGAACACTTCATAAATAAGAGAAAGAAAGAAAGAAAGAATAGCACCATCCATCATTCAATGATCATCTTTTGAATGAATCGAGTTGAATAATTATCATCCACTGGAAAGCTACACTTTACATCAAATACATGTACATGTATCATCCATTGATTAAATTAAGAGGAACATTCATTCACCATTGCATGAATACAGCTGAATATCGACTTATAATTGAATTATCATTTGAATTGGTTAAAAATGAATAGTTGTTCTCTTCCCTTTTAGAAATAAAATATATAATTTACTGAGATTTACATTTATTTGGCACATGAATACTAGTGATTGCACTAAAATACTGACTTCGGTGACTTGTTGGACACAAAAAAAAACTATTTAAAATTCATTCAATACAATGACAGGAGTCTTGCATTCAAGCCTCCAAACATGATCCAAATCCGCTCATTAATGTCAGATAAGAATAGAGATCAGAAGAACAATGAGATTACCTTAAATCAGCACCATGTTGATTGAGGATATGAAGACATTCCACACTACCACATCGTACAGCCTTGTGAGCTGCTGTCTCTCCCATGTGATCCTAAACAATCAAAACAAAAGCTTTCTTCCTCACTCTCACAAATTGCCCAAAACTATTTACTTTTAACTGGGGTCTGTGTTCATGAGACCATATTTAAATTCTAAAATGTGGGTGATCTGGAGATAAAACCTGGGGGTCTTTGAGTGTCCTGTACAGGGTGCCAGTCGGTGTAAATCCTTGATGTATCACAATCACTATGTAGCTCTATACATGAAGTCCTACATGTAGGTACTAGGCATACAGTAGGCACTCGTTCTTCAATATCAACATTATTTGTGTCAAGGGAATAATGTGAACCTTAAAATTTCTATTTAAGGTATCAATGCTCAATTATTGGGTTGTTGTTAATTGATATCACTGATAGCTTTTAGGTATTAAAATAGTTATTACTTTATTTTCTCAAACATTTCAGTATTGGGTAGAACAATAATTGAACAACTTTAGAATACCCACCATAATATTTCACAAGATATCCACTCATTGACTAGCCCTTCACCAACGGAGCAACAGCCACATGCTCAAGTTTCCTCACCCTGACCCTTACCCTATGCACCAATCGTCTGCATACATAAACCGTATTGGTGAGGAATTCTAAAGTTAAAGCCCCTCTGTACTAGTTTGGCCAGGAGGGATTAGAGGGATAAGCGTGGTCACTGCCAGGTGGTTATCTCATCAACTCAGCTCTCAATCAACATAAGAAAAAGAGGATCACCAACTCTTCTTGATATTTCTTTCAATATTTTAACCCACTTTGAAATAAAAATGAAAATAAAATTTTCTATTTCCCACTGGTTGCCATTACTGGTATACTTTTATAGTTACATTAGTTTTGTTGAGAAGGGAATATTACCTGTGCATTAATAGAGACACCATTCTCAGAGAGCCAAGCCAGGCATGCTGTTTGTCCTTCTAAAGCAGCTACATGAGCTAGAGTAAGTGCAGTTCCATGGGTAGCAATATCACATGGTACACCAGCTTTCACCAACATCTCTAAACACTCAACCTACATTGTAAAACAACAAATAAGAAGGTACGTTGAATTGTAAAGGTTTTAATTTTTACATATTAATGTTTCAGCATCCTGCATTATCAACGTTTCAATACAATGAGCACTGTGGCAGCTTATTCCGAACCAACAGTTTAGAAGTTAACAATTAAATCACATGCTATTTGAGTGTAAACAAGAAAAATCCTATCACTTATCAGTATCATCTGTGTCATTTTATTTTTCTTTTTTTTTTTCCTTCTCACTTGTTCCTGATGTCATGAGCTACTGTAACATGCCATTTACATGACAAAAATGCTGACCTCTGACAAGAGTTCGCTATACATGCGGTGACCAGTGGCGCGATGGCGTATGCCAAAATGCCTGACTTCGCACTGCCCATTTGTGATTTGAATTTTGAGGCTGACTTTACGATAACAATAATTAAGAGCGAATACATTATATTTATAGCTGTACTAGTTTAGTGTAGAACATGCACAGAGCTGAGTTTGCTGAATTTTGTGAACTCCTTGTGCTTTTTACACTAAGCGCTACTATTGTAAAGTAACTATCAAATCGGCAAATGCAAAAACAAGTTGTTTTTTGTGTAGAGTCCAGACTGCAGCCATAGTGCATGTCTTTGCATTTTAGCCAGAACCATGGCATTGGCATTAACCAACAATCAACATCATTCATGCATCAAGAACTCGCCTTCTCGGAAGAGGTCAGCGTTTTTTGTTACTTAAATCGCACCTTAACAAATTATGATCATGAACACGTGGAAGGTAAGCGAATCGCTATCGCTCCGGTATATAGACTTCTATATCTACCTTTCCATTGTGAGCAGCCCAATGAGCCGGTGTCCAGCCGAAGAGTGGGTCTTGTGCTGTAGCATCGCACACGGACACCACAGCCTCACCGAGTAGGCCCGCCAATGTACATAGATCCCCATCTCGACAAGCACGGTGAAGAGGAAATGATTCCAGCAGATCTTCAGCACCACTCAATTCTTTAAATTCCGTCTCCATTATTACTTTCCAGTGAAATCTAACAAGTTGAGAAGAAACTACTGTATTAAAAGTATGAAGGCAGACCTTTTTTCTCAGAAGGCACCTAGACTGCTAGAGCCTAGAGGGGTTTGTTTTCCTTTGTTGCTAAATTGTAAATAAATATTGGTCGCGCCAGAATTAATGGATGTACAACGCAGATGGCGCTAAACATAATTTGGCGCTGTGTGTACCGGTATAATTATATATAAAATGGTGCGGTGAGGTAAAACAAAATGCCACAAATGCCATAATTTAATTCTGAGTACCCCCCTCCTCCCCCGGATTTTTGGAATTAAGGTTTATCCTAATGAATGAAAGCTTAGGTGATCTTAATCAAAATTGCCTGATTGTCATTTAAATAATGCAAGCCAATAACAACAACAACAAAAGAAAGAAAAATTAGGATGAAAATTCCTACAATCCAGACGCTATTGTCTTGTCTACAAATCTTTTCATAGTATGGCTCCGTCAATTAATTTGAGGAAGACTTCAAATATATTGTGATTTCTCATACTTTCTAAGATCACAAGGAAAGATAATGCTACCGAAACCTATGAGTGAGTGTTGCCGAAGAATAATTTTATACCGAGGGTTACGTCAATACAATGACATACCTTAAGATATTGAACTGTCAAATTACTTTTTGTGATTTCTAGATGTCTTCAATTTTACGACTATAAGTTGAATATTGATGTGTTTGTTTGTTTTTTTAAATTCACTTTTCATTTAACTTTTTGGACCCCAAAGAAGAACAGTTTTGTCATATTAAAAAAGCTGAGTGGGCTATCCAGCCATTCCAGAGGCGGATCCAGCCGGCGGCAAGGGAGGGGCCTAAAAAGGGGCCCACTTCGTGCGAAAATTTGAAAATCGTGCCGGTCGATTTTTCGCTTAGTGGGGTAGTGAGCACAATTTTTTTTTTTTTGGAACCCGAAAATTTTGTTTCCCTCCGGGAAGGGTTATTATTTTTTCCACCGCCACCCCCCCTTGGGCGCCAGGGGTAGTGAGAACAATTTTTTTTTTTTGGTACCCCTAAATTTTTTTTCCCTACGGGAAAGGGTAATTTCTTTTTCCACCGCCACCCCCCCCCCTTGGGCGCCAGGGAGGAGGCCCATCTTCTTTTTTTCTTCAAAAAAGGGTGTTTTTACCTGTTTTTCTAGGGAGGGCCCGGGCTGGCCCCTGGATCCGCCACTGAGCCATTCACTATATTCTTGATTAGATGATGTATTTTTCTTTTTTCTTTAAATTGTTTTTTTACATCGTGATTGGGAAAATAAATACCGTATAGACCTACCATACCATACCAACAACAACAACAACAGCCCAAGTATAAGACTAGTAGTAGTATAGTAGGATTAGTAGTAGTAGGCCTACTAGTAGAACTAGTATAGTAGTATCATAACTTTGTTGTTATCGTATTACCTTTTATTTGCTTGTATACTTTTTCCGCCGCCCCCCCCCCCGCCCCTTTCCCCGAAAATAAATGGCAATCAGAAATAACATCCATAGCTGAGTTACCAGATAATACACAACGATGACTTGAAGTCAACTAGTTGACCTCAAAGGCAACTCTGGGTGAACACTGTTATGTCTATAATACTCTTAGGGTTAATATATAGATCTTTGGCTTGTCCCATAGAATTGCACAACAATTACCCTGCCCACCTCCTCCCCACATATACACACATATTTTTAATGCATCAAAAAATGGAAGCTACACCTTGAGATAGCGATGCTACCTAAATGATGATTTGAAGTTGACTACTTGACCACACAAGCAACCTTAGGTGAAAAGTGCAAACCCCACTTTTCTGTTATTTTCAATATCATCTTTTAACAATCATGTTTATTAACGAAGGAAGTAATAGTATAAAATACAACAACAAATATATATAAGTAGAAAAAAGAAAAAGCCGATGTCATGTTTTATTATTAACATTGCAGGGGCAATACGTCACATTATTTATAATGGAATACGACATACGTGATACACAATGTAAAACGATGTAAACGGGGGTTAATATTAACTGTTTGGGCTTGTCCCATAGTGCTACTTGCTAATACTTTCCACCTTGATTTTGTCAGCTTTTTGGCTTCTCCATACATGTCTCCTTGCTTCACAATTACACCAGCCCCAGACCCCCAAAAAAAAAAAAAAAATCCTTGAAAAACAAATAGAAGAAACAAACTTTGGTTATTGAGGTGACTTAAAGTCGACTAATTAACCTCCAAAGCAACCCTGGGGGAACAGTGCATTAAATTAAAACACATTTTCATATCATTTTCATAATATTAAACTTTTTGACTTGTGGGATTAACATGTAACCTTGTCCCCCGAAAATCTTTTAAAATCATAAAATAGAAGTAACACCCCCAAATAACCAGAGGAAAGGATCTCTCGAAGTCGACCAATAAAATCGAAAGCAATTAAATTATCATCACCGGCTTTTTCACATTTCGTTCTTGCAGTAAATCCCTTTTCTCCTAAGCCTTCTTAAAGGTACTATGTCCCATTTGCAGGCCAAAAAAAATGAAAAGGTTAAATTCCAACGGCATTTGAAAAACAATACTAATTTAGAACTTCCCTTAAAAAAATGGGGCTTGAAAATGTCTTTAAGTGGGAAAATAACGACTATTAGTTGTCGAATCGACTTAGGAGCTATAGAGCCAGTAAGTAATAGTCTGATTTTTCAGACCATTGTACCGAATGGTCGTACGTTTTATGCTGCGCAAAGATTCAATCAGTTTAATTTTGGCCATTACAAGAAGTGGGTTATTGATGTAGACAAATGCTCATGTACCCTTTACAGCTCATTTTATGTATGTTATTACCAAAGATGAAAAAGCCAGTCAGTCACTCAATAGTGTCTGACAGTGAAGTCTAGCAAGTAAACGGGTTTCCTTGCATAATTTGAATATTTGGACACTGCTAACGTTTAAATTTCACAGATAGGACATACATGACATATTCATAATTCCTGCAAAGTTCTACAGAATTTGATGTTGGCTGCAAAAGGGACATAGTATCTTTAACAGAACCTTAAATTACATTATATACGGTACATCAAGTCTGGTAACTAAAGCATTTATTTGCCTCCCGTCCACCCAGACCTCTTTTATGGGCATTTACCATGTCTATGATTTGCTATGTATACGGCCTGTACCTATCTACCATTCCTTTGTAAATGCATTCCGATGAAAGATTTTCGTTTCCAGCATCGCCATTAAGTATAATTTTAACAATTTAATCTTTAATGATAATATAACGTTTTTTAATTTTTCTTTCTCTTTCTCTTTCTCTTTCTCTTTCTCTTTCTCTTTCTCTTTCTCTTTCTATTCTTTCACTCTAATTTTGTTAAGTGATACGTTGTCCCCCAAAAAATGTAGGGGCCCCGAGCCCCCCGAGCCCCGCCGTTCCGCGGACCCTGTCTAATAAGAGCATGAAGAGAATGAAATACACTTCTTAACAAAGTGTACTCACTTAAAAGATCCCATATTAAAAATATACTTTAAATTTAACAATATAGTACAGGACTTTCAAATTATTATTATTATTATTATTACTTATACCGCGCTTTTCCCATAAGGCCCAAAGCGCTTACATTGAATGAAAATGAAAATAACATAAATACATATAATAAGAAAAACTTATAACTACAAACTGCAAAAAAATGTGTTTTTAAGGCCTTTCTGAAGGTAATAACTGATGGAGACTGTCTAATTCTAAGTGGTAAATCATTCCAGTATTTTGAAGCAGAAACAGTTAAAGTCCTATCCCCGGCTAATGTGCGGGTAACTGCATATGCGGAGACGGAGAGGATCACTGGCTGACCTCAACGCCCTGGCAGGTGTATATAAATTCAAACATGTATCTAAATATTGTGGAGCTTGATTATTGAGTATTTTGAATACAAACAGGAGTAATTTAAAAATTATTCTTTGTTTCAAAGGAAGCCAGTGTAATGATCTCAAGAGTGGTTGAGATGGATGGTCCCTAGAAACCTGAAATATCAATCGGGCTGCCCAATTTTGTAGCCGTTGCATACGATCCAATTTAGTCGAGGGAATGGTAGAGAGAAGCCCATTACAATAATCAATACGGGATAGAACTAAAGAACGCACGGCATTATGACAAGCAGATTGGTCAATAAACCTTCTGATCATGATTCTAGCAATATTCCTTAAATAAAACGTAACCATACTACAGATGTGAGAAATATGGTGAGACATCGACATGCAAGAATCAAATACAACGCCAAGGTTTCTTATTGTTTTTGAAGGGCTAATGAGTGTGCCACCAACATCCAAATGAACATCTGGAAGACTGCGCAGATTGTGAACTGAAGCAGCAACAAAAAATTCAGTCTTTGAATCATTTAATTTTAACTTATTTACTACCATCCATTGCCTAATATCTGAAATACAATGCTATCAAGAGCTCCTGTAGTCTTAGGATCAAAGGAAACATATAACTGTATGTCATCAGCATAAAGATGATAATTAATACTATGATGCCGGACGATATCTCCAATAGGAAGAGTATAAATTGAGTATCCTATGGGTCCTACTATTGATCCCTGGGGGAGTCCAAATTCTATGGTTGTGGGGTTTGACAATTTGCCGGCAATGTCAACTTGGGAAGACCATCCGGAAAGGTATGACTGAAACCAGGACAAAACTGTTGACCTAACACCTGTTCTTTTGAATAAACGGGATATAAATATTTCATGATCGATCGTATCGAATGCGGCTGATAGATCTAACAGTGCCATTAGAACTACCTGGTTTGAATCAAGAGCAAACATTATGTCGTTTTTTACTTTAATTAGAGCTGACTCGGTACTGTAACAGGACCTATAAGCAGATTGAAAAGAATCAGAAAGATTATTAGATTCAATGTGATGAACTAATTGTTTACATGCTGCTTTCTCAATGAGTTTACCTAAGAATGTTAAGTTTGACACTGGTCTATAATTTCTAAGGTCTAAAACCTTAACAACGATGAAAAATTTAAACTAACGATGTCCAATGACAAAACCGACAATAATAATATTTGGAATAAGCGAAATGTACGACAAACTAATTAATAGACCTACTGAAATTAATAAATCTACATAAAAAGACACATAGCATCCCCCCCTTCCGTTAATTTTTTGTGTGTAATAATATATAACGTTCAAGTCTTGTTTGTTTGACCTCGTATCTTTATACTCTTCATATATTTTGACTCTATAATATCAATTCTATCATATGGTAGAGATACGACCATACACGAGATAAGTAGATCATTTATTATTTTGTTGTTTTTGTTGTTGTTGTTGTGTTTTTTTTAGTATTGTTTTATTTTAGTATTGTAAAAAGCATTATTGTAAAAGGCATTATTTATAGTCATCCCATGTTCACTTTCTCCCACGTGCCTGGTTGGATTTTTTATTCTCTCTTTTCATGTGGTGATTGTGGCGGTGTGAATTGTTCTTGGCGGATGATTCTGTTGTTTTCTCGAGGTTTTATCGATCAAACTTTATTGATCAATGAAACTTCGGGATAATATGAACAGTTTTTGTCGGGATTGGGTCGTATTGTGGAGATCATCTTGTGGGGAAGGGTTGGTAAGGAAGAAGATAAAAAGGAAGAAAGAATGAAATTCCAGCATTGCGTGCAACTGTGTTTTATATTCCTGAAGAGGTCCGTGGTCGTACTTAATTTCTGTTTCCGTTTCTGTTTTCTATTTAATGTAATTTGACACTGTCTTGTACTCTAACATGTTCTATTAACTATATTCATATACTATATCCTTGATAAATACCATTCGTTAACAGTATATCGAAAATGAAACTTGACGCTGGTATCTTAAGCAACAAAACTGAATTTTAACATATATATATATATATATATATATATATACATATTTTTTATACTATCATATTGTATTTTTTTCTTTCTATTTTTCTTTTTTGGGGAAAAAAAGTTGTCAAAAGTATTACGAGTAATAATTTATTTATTTTCATCTCTGTATTATATTCCATAAGAGACATGTATTGTATTGTATTTATTAAACTTCATTGATGTACATCAATTATCTGTTTATAGACTTAAAAATCATATAAATCAATTCACAATGCAATGTAACAATCGATATTCTGTTTGTAAACATGTATATCATATAAATCAATTTACAATGCAGTGTAGCAAAACAGAATGAAAATTATATACAGCAGAAAATATCTTTTTTCTTCTTGTAATAACATGACACATAGTGCATAAAGTAAATAATATGTACCATAATACATCCGGAGATTTAGATATATAAAACATGTAGCAGTACGTTAACTTTTGCCATTCCTGGTTATTGTAATTTTGACTCTCGCAATCAATTATTTATGTTACTATGATTTTGAAAAATGTTATCCATTGTTATAACAAACTTGAGAATGATCCTATTTGTTTGGATTTATACACATTCCGTTAGCTCCGCGGGCAACCACACGACGGGGGAGGAATGTGTAGGCCCTACCAAATAGAACATAACGACCAAGATAATTTCTGAAGGATATTCCAAAGATTGCTTCTGAGAAAAGCACAAAATGGTGAAAAGAGGGAATTAAAGTTGAATATGTTATAAGAGATAATAATAACACTGACTTCACCGTGGAAATAAGATTGAAGTAGTAAATCGGTTTGAGTATACTTGGGTTCAATTATCACTAACAAAGGAGAGAGCACCATGCACAGAGATAAGAAGAAGGATGGCAATGGCGAGATCAACAGTACAGAATATGTCTCACATCTGGAAGACCCGAGGCCTATCTCTCAGTCTGAAGGTTCGTCTGCTTCAAGCAACTTCTTTCTCTATTGCGACTTACGGAAGTGAGTCCTAGCTGGGCCATGACAAAGAACGACAGAAAGAGAGTTTATGCCTTTGAAATGTGGTGCTACAGGAGGCTGTTGCAATTAAGTGTCATGGAAAGATAAAAAGACAAATGTGTGGGTCCTGGAAAAGATTGGAACAGACTTGTAGACTTGACCATCAGAAGGGGAATCATGGAAAGAAAACTAAACTATTTTGGGCACATCGTTAGGAGATCGGAAGGTGTTGAGAAGCAAATACTGCAAGGAGCAGTCGAAGGAAAACGGGTTAGAGGTCTTCCACCAATATCTTGGACTGATGATATCAAGAAAGTGTCTGGACAAGGAATGAAAGGTGCAACACAAATGGCAGGTGAAAGAGTTGCATGGCGTGCTCTCGTGAAGACCACAGCAGCGCTTTACAGCGCCACCTGAAGTTGATGATGATGCGTGTTATAAAATACGTAATATCTAGGCAATATATGCGACTAACCAATCATGTTAGCAGAAATCGATACACCTCCCAAACACCCCCTCACTGCTGATACCTTGTGTATTCAAGCATATACAGTCATACACCATCGAGGTATGAACAGTAGTATTTCCAGACTATTCAAGGCCTTTTCCATTTACAGCAAAAAGGTATATGTTATTGTTCGAATATCAGTGTTTGTAGTTTTCGCCGGAATAACGGAGAAACAACAGGAATACTACAAACTCATATTTGCCATTTCTAGACATCATGCTGTCCAAACGGTTTCATCTTTAGTGGATTTGAAGTTCACTGGCAAGCAGACGACTTTGTGTAATCGAACAACCAAGAATCATTGATTATACTGTAACAACATTGCAATCAGTAGCCTGATACACTGTTCATATATCCACGTGGCGTGTTACACCAAGGAGGTAGGATTTTCAGCTCCTTGGTTAAACCCGAAGTGAAGTGAAGAAGATAATTAAAAATGGCAGTCGATGAAGCCACTCTGAAAACTGCTGACATTGTCGTCATCGTCATCCATTTCATAGTCGTTCTCACACTGGGTATCTGGGTAAGTAAAACATGCATACGACGAGGCCGCTATAGTAGTAGTAGTAGTAGTAGTAGTAGTAGTAGTAGTAGTAGTAGTATTAGTGGTAGTAATAGTAGTAGTAGTATTGGTAGTAGTAGTAGTAGTAGTAGTAGTAGTAGTAGTAGTAGTAGTAGTAGTAGTATAGTAGTATTTGTAGTAGTAGTAGTAGTAGCCTAGCAGTAGTAGTAGTAGTAGTAATAGTACATGTAGTAGTGGTATAGGAGTAGTAGTAGTAATAGAAGTACTAGTAGGAGTAGTAGTAGTAATAGTAGAAAGAGTAATAGTAGTTAGTAGTAGTACGTAGTAGTAGTAGTAGTAGTAGTAGTAGTAGTGGTAGTAGTAGTAGTAGTAGTAGTAGTAGTAGTAGTAGTAGTAGTAGTAGTAGTAGTAATAGTAGTAGTAGTGGTATAGGAGTATTAGTACTTCTATAGTACATAGTAGTTATTTGACCTATACTGATTTTCGTGTTTCAATGTAAACAATCATCGGTATAGCAGGAATTCAAATCAGCTCGACTTGATAGTAGATTTTTAGTTTAGAGAAGAAGAAGAAGAAGAAGCAGCATAGAAGGAAAGAGGGTGATAGAGCGAGAGAGAGAGAGAGTGAGAGTGAGGGTGAGAGAGAGAGAGAGGCTGAGCGAGAGAGAGTGTGAGGGAACGGGGGTCGCTTTACATGTACTATGACATTCTAAAGTTTGATCAGAGAACTGATAAGCTCCTCTATAAAATGATTTGAAAAATTATTAGCTTGCAATCAAGTCTTAATGATAAACACAACAAAGGTACATTGGAAAAAAAACAATTTACCGAAATACTACCCAAAAAATATTAATTTCAAGCAAACTTGGAGATAACACTTGATTCACTCCAAAGTACATAATTGTCTGCAATAACAGACATTTAACTCGACTCTCCTTCAATAATCAACGAATATAAATACAATAATTCTGTTTATAACATATCTTTTGAAAGGAATGGAAGTGATGAGGTTACATATGGTGAAAGTCACCTGAAAGTCGTTGTATTTGATTCGAAATCACTTTATTTGCTCCTCGGATTAGCATAGTGGGACAACGCCAACTGCACACCTACTTAGCTTTCTATTGAAATAAACATTCACTTTACATTTCAATCCTACAATAGAGTTGCGTCATAAAGCTCACAAACTGAATATTCTCCAAGGTATTGATCTATTCATTGAAGAGTCTTAGAGCAAATCTGGAACCAGGAGTATATATTGAGTACTAGCAGGCCTTGGGTATCTCTTGTTCTGATTACATAAACAAATACACCTCAGTCATCAACAACAGTCGTTGTTGTTTCTTGTAAATTACCGCTGTATTCAATAAAGACTTTATTATCACATTAAAAGAATGTGAAAATCATCATAAACCTTTATAATTATCATCGAATTCTCATTCATCCAGGCCTCGCAATGGTTTACTTCACTGATTATTATACAGTATCACGAAAAACTATCAGGTAACCATGGTGTCTATGTCGCCTTTAACAACCAAACATGTATACGTACAAAGAATGCTATCAATGATTTGATTTGAATCATTTACATCTCAACAGTGAAACAATTTGGAATAGAATGACAGATAGAAGCCATGATTCGCATGTTCGTAAACTTAACAGTAATGGTATAATAGTTTGCTAAATTCGTGGCAAAACCAATGAATAATAAATTGATATGATATTTGAGTCAGTGCATGGTTCTCCCGATCAATCTTATTTTGATTCATACAAGTTCTAAAGCTTGTTTTTAAACAGAGACAACAATCAATTTATTGATGCGAGTTGGATGCCTGTCGGGTTGATAGTAACAATGTTATTGTGCATAGATTATTTTGGTTCACAATAATACACAAAATAAAATACAAGCCATGCTTTTTTTAATAGACGCCTTCACTATGTTTTCACCAATGTGCCAATCTTAAGTGATTTAAATTGTATAATTATTTTTCGTATCTTTTGTCTAATATTATGTTATCGAATTTGTATGTATTGCATATTCATTTGATTTTGTTATATTATGTGGAAAATAAAGAAACCTTAAACCTTAATAATGTTTGGTATATGAAAAACATATCCGACCATTTCAAGATGAAGCGAAATGGATATCATAAACATACAGGAGGATTTATGAAATCAAAGTCGTCATAATAAATAATGATATTCATTCCCATTAAATTCACCATATGCTGAAGGGCATTATGATAACTATAAAATACTACATCCGCAATGAGTAATATATTTAGCATTATTGATCGAACATATGGGCGCCCTGCCCTGAAACTGATACGTAGTTTTTATCACCTGACGAAGTGTTGCAGCGGCGCACGAAACGTCGAGATCTTTTAGATTCCTTATTGACCACATTGCGAGACAAACGAATATCACTATAGCGATATTATTTTCGAAATATAAAATGTTTGTTTCATTCGCGAGATTGTAAGCGCTGAAAAACAACCCAGAGGCCAAGTAAAGGGCGCATAATATTTCACAATGCCTGCGATGTATTGAAGATAATTCAATTAAATTCATGGTGGTTTGGCGTTCATAATGAAGCTAGTGGGGGTAATCATCCCTATGAAGCTTCATATCCATGTCGGTCTTTGAATGGATAGAATTTGAATTGATTTCTTTCAAATTTGAACTTTGGAACGCATTGATTCCAAACATGCGATGTGATTATTACACAGCTATTCTTTATTCTATTTAAACGACAATGTTTTGTACGTTTTATTATCAGTGCAATATGTGACGTCTATTTTTTTTTGTAAATTGCATTGTGTAGTCGCTCTTGAATTCAAGTAACAACACACACTTAACCACATCCCCTCTCACACAACACACACACACACACACACACACAATTCACTGCATAACGGGGGACCTACTTTCATCAAATAGAACACCTAAATAAACGTACCCGGCCTATATGTGAAATTGCCTCAAATTTTAAACAAATTCACATGGTTCTCGAACCGAGGACGTCCTGATTTCGCGAGCGGTCGTCGAAGTGAAGGTACAGTTTTAATGAGTGTCCTCGATACTCACCCACCCACAGTCCTACCCACAGTCCTACCCACAGTCCCACCCACCTACAGTCCCACTCGCCTACAGCCACACCTACCCACAGTCCCACCCGCAGTCCCACCCACAGTCCCACCCACCTACAGGCCCACGTACCCACAGTCCAACACACAGTCCCACCCACCCACAGTCCCACCCACCCACAGTCCCACGTACCCACAGTCCCACCCGCAGTCCCACCCACCAACAGTCCCACCCGCAGTCCCACCCACCTACATTCCCACGTACCCATGCACAGTCCCACCCACCCACAGTCCCACCCACATTCCCATCCACCTACAGTCACACGTACCCACAGTCACACACACACACACACGCACACACATTAGTGGATGGTGATGTTAAACACCTTAATAGTGAGAATATGAATACGAATCTAATAGGTTAAATTTGTCCATTCCCTTACAAAACTTTAAACCTAGAAAAGGATGAAATAAATGATTATCAAACTGCCTTCCAAATAACCAAGTTAAAGACATTTTCTCGGAAAAAATTCTGCTTGGTCGCAAAACGTTATGACTCTAAGCACAGACTAGATATTAAACTAAAAACCTCAAAATGAAGGAGATGAATAATATTGTGGCATTATAATTTCTAAGAGATGATTTTTAAACAAGAGACGAAGCCGAACTGAATTGAAATTAATAGAAATCAAATCTAAAATATTTATAAAGATACAAATCAATAGCCCTTTCAATTATACATATTGTATGTATGTATTTTCCAAAAATATCAATCAAATGAAAGAAGGTCAAAACTTTTGATGGGATAGCTTGCACCCAGTATTACGTTCATTGCATGTTTGTTGATCATATAATGACACTACAATTTCATGCAAGTAATGATCTTAATCTTCATACGAATCAAGGCTCAGATAAACCATTATTATTATATTTCTTGCTGATCTATTCGAATCATCTTTGGTTTTGCTTTTCACCTGGAACCATGGTCCAGATATGACACTGATCATGAATAACAAGTTATCTAGTGTTTTTTTCTTGCTCTTTTTCATAATAAGGAGATTTGTGTTGTTTTTTTTTCATGTCAGGGCATGTCGTATCATATTATTTTGTATTGGTCAGCAAGCATTGAGGTATTCTATTTTCAATCAAAATGTTTTTATTTGTTTATGTAGTCGGCATGCAAGGCGAACAGGGGAACAACGACTGGTTATTTCCTGGCGGGTAGGAGTATGAGCTGGTGGTTGGTAAGTTTATTGTACCATATTAATAATGATCATCATATATTGATAGGTGCACTCTAAAAAAGTTAAATCATCATTAAATGGTACTCTCATGTTTGTTTCTTCCTTTTCTCAAAATATCCCTCTTCTTCCTCTCTTTTCTCTTTGTCGTCTTTTCCAGCATATCCATTCCAATTTCTTCTCTCTCTTTACTCCGTAATTGGAAATTAATTTTGTCTAAGTTTATTATTAATTTGAAGTGCTATATAAAAATAATCCTTCTTCATTTCTAATATCAATTTTTGTTTCTTGTCGATATTGGTAAATTCATTAGATTATTTTTACATAATTTTGAATAATGCAACTATGTTATCTTTAGATGCTGCTTATAAGTATCGGCTTGCATGGTGATGTAGATATACAGTAGGCTTGCGGTTGCACCATGTGAGAGAGAGAGGGAGGATTTGGGAGTCCTGAGTCTCCTGACGACGGATAGTCAACCTGTTCGAAACGTCGAGCCACTCCTACCATCCATCCTCTCCAACCGGCGCTATAGTTCTCCTTAGAACTATAAGCTAAGGAAGATAACCAACAGTCTTTTTTAAGACTACACTAACAGTCCTTTTCAGGACTACACACACTCATGAAAGAAAGATTACCGAGAGTCCTTTTCAGGACTCCCCATTCCTCCCTCTCTCTCACATGGTGCAACCGCAAGCCTACTGTTTATGTTATCTTTGTTTGTATCAGTCTTTGGACTGGTTTTACAAGGAATTTTCTTTCAATAAACCTAAATGAATGAATGAATAAATGAGCTAGAGTGACCACTTTTCAAAATGGGAGATAACACTTTGAACATGCTAGATCCAACATTATAAAAGTTGAATCTAGCATGTTGAAAGTGTTAATTTTGAAAAAGTGGTCACTCCTCGGCCCTTTTAATTGGTGATTTAACATTTTAGATTTTAGACTGTATATATACCTTATCAATCATGTAAGTGATAACAATGATACAGTCATTCATTGATTGACATTTTTGTCATGATGAAATGGTTCTTAATGTTTTGCATGGGTCTTTAATACAACGAAAAATTCTATGATTAAACAGGTTCTCAAAATATTGTTTATATAGTTTATCTCTCCTACTGGCAAAGTATGGCGAAAATGTTATGTTATTCCGTTCCCCTGCCCACATTGCGGATTTTCAATGTATAACTTACTGGTAATATAATTATGTAAACAAATATGTTGTTTTAATTCCAAACGATTGTAGCATCGAGTCATATAAGTATTATGTAAGGTCTGTATCCAAGTGGTATAGCTTTCTTGTCTGAATGAGAGTTAAGCCTCTTTGTGTCCCACAGATGAGAACAAATATCCCATTCCATGTCTAAAAATATCGCAATATATATTCAAGGTGGATCGCTTATTAAGCGTAGTGCGTCAGAGCCTGTCTGAAGAACCAATCAGGGACACACACTATTTTATACCCCCTTTCTCTCTCTCTCTCCTTCTCTCTTGTGCATACACACACTATCTCTCTCCTTCTCTCTCCGAGTCTCTCTCCTCTCTCTCCTCTCTCTCCTTTTTTCCTCATCCAAATGTGTTCGCTCGTTCGAGAATGATTGTGCCCGTCTCTCGTACGTTATCATAAATTATATACTCCGTTACATCAGCGTATTTTGAAGGGGCAAGGGAGCAATATTATTTTGCCCCCCCCCCTAACAAATTATCAACATGAAAAAATAAACGTGATAAAAAAATTGTCCGTTATTATATAGAACTGTCAGAAGGTAGGTTATTATAATCAAAGTAAAACCCAATGAATTATGGATAATTTCTGTAGACATTCTCTCACTCAGTCGTAATGAGTCCTCCCCCGCCCCATGCCGTGTTTTGAAGCGCACCTTCAAAAATGAAGCTCATGGGATATTTGGGCACGAGCAAGCGCAAACAGATTGAAATTATATATCGAATTATGTAATAAATCTATACTATCTTCAAACATACAAATCAATAGCTTATATTTATGATATAAATGGAGAATGAATCTGTATACTTTTGTTCGCTCGCTTTAATAGAAATATATGATAAAGTAAAATTACAAACTATAAAGAGATGGTGTAAAAGTACACCCCTAGTACAATTTATTGTTCGGGAAAAGTTATTTTTGGCTTGATGAGCATTGACCACTTCTTATTATTATTATTAATATTAATATTATTATTATCATCATCATCATCATCATCATCATCATTAACATCATCTTCATCATCATCATCATTATTGTATTGTTACAATATTACCCTGATAATTTTCTATTGTGACTCTTCAGGTTGGTCTGTCTCTATACGTGAGTAACATCGGTAGCATCCATTTCATTGGACTCAGTGGAACCGCAGCTAATAATGGAATTGCAGTCATATCATATGAGTTTCATGTAAGTTATCAATCTTTGATTTCACCATCTCTCTATTTGTATTCAGGTCATCTCACTCGGAGAAACATGTATTTGGTTTATTTAAAGGTTTGTTCAGATATGACCCGGTAAAACGCCGTAAAAAAACAGCGCAGCTTTTGTCACGAGTGACAAGTGCGTGCAACAAAGGACTAGCGCGTTGTGTCATAAGTTACAGAAATGTGATGTGTATTACAATTTACTTCATCATTAAAAAGAGAACGTCTCCGGTTTTGCAGCGTCATATGTGAACGAACCTTAACAATTTTTGGTGCCTTTACTAAAAAAATAATGAAAAATTAATTTATATAATTGAATGAGGGATGATCCTTCACATTTTATTTTGTTTTTTTAGTATGTAAGGCCATTTAAAATGAATTCCTAGTTTCCCGTCTGCACTGTGCGAAAATGCAGAGGAGAAGGTTCCGTGTTATTTTATAATATATCCTTCTACACAAAATTGGGTCAATTTCAAATATCTTTTAATTTGTACATGCATTTCAGAGGCTTAAAGCGAGATGCGATTGCGTCGTAGTAAATAATTACATTTGTTTTCCAACTGCCTAGATGTCCTCAGATTCATATATATTTCTGTTTCGTTAGAAAAAATAGAATAAAAACAACAACAACAAAAATTAAGGAAGCGGACCGAAATAAGGAAGGATGAGGGGAAGAGGAATTGTTTTATTTTGACCTAAAGCTTTGGACACGTCATTGTGAAATGCATGGATCCCTGACCTATATGGCCCCATTTACCAACCCTCTCTCGTAAATTGCAAGTTTGGCATGATGCAGAATGCTTAGCATTAGTGATGTGCGAAGTCACATTGCAACTGAACATACAATTGCGAAGATTGTCTATCTGCTAGTATATTGACTGACAAGGCCACTACAATAATGAGCCCTTTATTGACTGAGCTGGCTAGGCCCTTCATTTCTTTTATTTTTCCATTAGTAAATATTTATCGCAAAGTCTAGGCCTTGTTCCCCCTTCACTGTAGTTGTTGTGAGACATATCTTTGCAGACGACAGTTTAAAGCAGTCTTCATTAAGAAAAAATGTTGAACCCATACTCATAAATTTTGTTAAAGGTGTCCCCTAGCCAAAATAAAATAGTTTAACACTAGTTGAAAAATAATGTCAAAAACAGCACCAAAAAATGTTTGTTTTCTTCTATTTTCATATTTTCCATAAGAAAAGAGAAGAAAAGTTTTCTAGGAAATAGTATGAATATAATTATAGAGAAAATGGCCCAAAACTATATCTTCGCCTTTGAAAGACGACTAGGGTAATATTCCGGGGTAATGTGTTGAATGATGCCTTACCTTGTCATAATAGTGCGCTTAACAAGCAACATTTCCTTATGCTGCTTCAGTCATTTTAATTTTCTCATCTTTAATTTCAGGGACTTTTCTGTCTGTTGTTACTTGGATACATCTTTATGCCAATCTACATATCATGTGGGGTAAGCATTAACAGTCGTCGCATGAGACTTGGAATACTGGTGATGATGATCGGTGTTGATGGTGATGATGATGATGATGCTGATGGTGATGATGATGATGGTGATGATGATGATGATGATGGTGATGGTATGATGAAGATGAAAATGATTAGTTTTATCAACGCATCCATAAACATTAGATATTCGCAAAGTATTATATTGGAATGTTTTTATTCAGAAGACATATAGAATATAATACGATTTCGGGCTTCTTGAATAATACTGCCTTTAATTGGCTTCTATTTTTGGTAGGATTTTGTGTTTCTTCAATGTTGATAATCAAAGTTATAAGTTTCTTTTGACGATCAGTATTCCTACTTTTTCTATGTGAAATTTTCGTATCTTTCCATACTGTTTTACAAAAATATTATCATGAATATGAATATGATGATGATGATGATGATGATGGCTTCTCGCATAGCTCATGGCGCTTGCTCTACAATGTCTCACAAATTCAACGTTCTTGGTCAGTGTTCCAAATTCAGATTATATTCCATTAATAGTCTAGGTTGGCATTATAGTATTATTCTTGAGATGATGCCGTAGCATGGAACAGGAAAGTCTTGATGGTTGACATGAATGTTGACATAGACCATTAACACGATAGCAACTATTTCGAAAAATCAACCTTAGGCAATTTCAATTTGTTCATGAGTCACCTATTTAAAATTAATATGCGAACATGACAATGACGTATTACGTAATCGGAACATGATTTCTTTGTGACAATTTTTTTAAATAGTTGCAATCGTGCTCATAATGAATATCAAACTGACAGTCCTGCTCACATTTTACCCGCCAAGTCAAAACAATTTTCCGTATCATGTCATGGAAAAGTTTGAGAAACTAGAAAAGGGTAGGTTATCTATTCAAGAACATACATTTATTGACGCGATACATCTGGTCTTTTCAAAACATATTATCCTTAATTCTTTATTTAAGTGTGTCGCATACTTCGGCACAAATTTTGAAACGCTTTGTAACTGTAAAAAAGAGCTATAAAATTCTACTGGACGTCTGATATGGATTGGAAGCAAACTTACTAGCACTGGATACCGTTGTATTGCAGGTCATCACTGTACCTGAATATCTTCAGCTTCGGTTTGGTGGCTCGAGACTAAGGGTCTGTTTATCAGTTGTTTCTATAGTCTTCACTATCGTCTCTACTCGCGGTAAGTCATATTCAAGAGATTGTCAAAAGGAGACAATTTGCATTTCATTTTCTCCATATCTTTATAGTACTTCATATAATATACAGGGAAATTACATATCCTTTAAATTGTAAGACGGCGGAAGAGGAAAAAATGATTATCGGAGGTAACTGGTGAGAAAAGAAGAAAGGACATGGAGAGAAAGAAAAAGTTGATGTAGTTAATTAGTTACGTATAGAAAATAGTGCCTTCACAACAGATAAGAGATAAATTTGTCATTTATCATAGTTCAATATTGTGATTCCCTCCTTAATAACTTAATAACAGACCTCAAGGAGTACATATATAAACAAAAACAACAATGATAATAATAATAATAATAATAATAATAATAATAATAATAATAATAATAATAATAATAATAATAATGATAATAATGATATTGATGATTATGATAATAATAATAATAATAATGATAAGAAGAAGAAGAAGAATGAATGAGAAGAATAATTTTGTTTACCCAAGGAAGCCTTATCATTATCAATACTGTTCTTCGTGAGGACCCTATACATTGTTAACCCATTTATGAAGGGGTGGAGGGTGGTAAATGTTGATTATTGTCTTGCCAAAGGACGTTACTGCAGGTCTGGGATTTGGATTCAAATGATGAACTACTATCACAACACCCCCAAACCTACAGAGGGGTATGTGCGGAACCTTACTTTTGTCCTTGAGCAGGGTATTTTATCTACATGGCTCCTCTCCACCCAGGGGCTAAATTGGTCAATGTGGTTGGATTAGCATGTGCGCGCCCGAAAAAAGGGGGCGACTAGCTCCGCAGGGAGTGGAGAATGTGTTCTGAAATGAATCCAGTGACTGGGGTAATAATAATACTGTAAGCGCTTTATAAGTAATAGTTATTAACATAGAAAGAAAAATAATTGAAAATGTATATTTATTTCAGTCTGAAATGTATGCTGGCATTGTGATCATCCAACAAGTACTTGGTTGGAATCTCTACCTATCTCTCATCTTATTGCTTGTAATGACTGCTGCATATACGATGGCTGGAGGTCTTACTGCTGTCATCTATACTGATGCTCTACAATCAGTCATCATGATCATTGGAGGCTTCATTCTCTTCTTCATTTGTAAGTTACAAAGATTTTGCTTAAACTACGTCAATCTTATAATCTCATAGTAATGTACAAAATGATCTTACAGTGAGTTTTTTGACCTGGAACAAAACTATAATTTATTATGATATTGTATACTCGCAGTGATATCGGTATTTTTTTCTTTTTAAATACTTATGGGAGAGATTTATTCTATGTTATTTATGTCCTTTCCCTACCTTTTGCTACCATGCTTCAGCTATGGTAGAAATAGGTGGTTTTGAAGGCCTTCATCAAGCCTATATGCATGCCATTCCTAATTCCACCCTTGAAGAGCTGTCTGTTAACCCCCTCAATGCTACAAGCTGTGGTATACCATCAGAGAATGCTTGGCATATCTTCAGAGCTGCAGATGCCGAAGACTACCCATGGCCTGGTGTTGTGTTTGGTATCTTCCTACTCTCCGCTCAATACTTCTGTACTAATCAGGTAGGCAGGTTACATCAAGCTGGTTAACGCGGAAGCGCATGGGAGAGGGGATGAATGGGTAACCCATGTGCTCTTTCTGGATGAGATATGATGAAAGTAATATAGGTCGAAAAAGGGGGAATGGAAAAGAAGAAGGTCGTGTTCAAAGAATTAAGTTACATAATCGTTATAAACGATGGCTTATCATGTCCTGGGAAGGGGTGCCTATATCCTTCAAGATTTTGTTCATGTGCTTATGTGGGTGTTGGTGTGTGGGTGTGAGTGTATAGGCACGTGGCTCTGCGCGTATGTGTTAATTTTGTGTGGATGCTGGGAAGAAAGAGTGAAAGTTTTCTGTGAAAAGGGAGAGAAAAAGAAAGCAAAATTATGCAGTGATAATGCTTTGCATTCCGAATGACTGAATGAGAATCCCCACAGTTTATCCACTAATTTGTCCTTTTTCTTCAAACTTTCAGTTTCTGGTTCAGCGATCAATGTCAACCAAGAATTTTACTCAAACCAAAGCAGGCACAGTGTTTGCAAGCTACCTTAAAGTGTTGCCTCTTCTTCTAATGATCTACCCTGGTATGATCAGCCGAGCATTATGGCCTGGTATGTATCATCGTAGATGTCACTGTTAGGTTTTACCACTATTACCATACCATGTTCATAACAACAATAATATTAATAATGATAACAATATTAACAATAACAATAATAATAATGATAATTACATTCTTTTCCCATATAGGCGCTTCTCAATGGCAAGTATCAGTATCAGCATCATTATTAGATCAAATAATAGTAAGACATCAACCCAAAATCATCTATTAATAAAGTAGGCCTATGCCCAACGCTGAGGCAAACAATCAATTTTTACAATTTTCACTCGACCTTTGGCATTTTCATTCTGTGACCTGGGGAAAAATAATTAACATGATCCCCAAAACTAAAAATCAACTCAAGAGAAATTGCAATACCCTATTGTATATCCCATAGAAATCTTGCATTTTCAATCTTTCAAGTAGATCATATCACTAATTGAATTACATAACTAACAAAAGAAATGATTTTACTTTCTTCAACTACTATACTATAAAACATTATTATAGGAGTTAATGAGATGAATATCCTTTTGCTGTTTTATTTTTCAGAAACATATTGGTTTTGAAACTTGCTTAAATCATATCGTATTTTTTTCTGTTTTTATCACATAATGGATTTTTTTCATGGTACAATATTATTCTTTGTTATGCATAATTCTGTTGTGACATGATCTTTGAATCTTAAACCCATGTGCAAAGAATTTCTGTTAGTTATTATGACAGATGACTCAATAAATTCAATTCAAGTCAATTCAATTATAAAATTACTGTATCTTACAATTTATTGTCTTTTGTGTGGTTTGATTTGGCGGCTAGTCTAGCTCAAGCTTTTACTTGTCTATGATTGCCACTCGCATGAAAACCTTTATGTATGCGGCAAATGCATATGCGGAAAATTAATGAGGTGAAAACTAAAATATTCATGATGATGCAAAATTATGATATTGAAATTAACAAAAATATTTTTGTTTGTGTTATATTTCCAGATGAAGTAGCATGTCTTGATCGTGATACATGCGAAGAAGTTTGCGGAAATCCTAATGGATGTACAGACATCGCATACCCACGACTGGTACTAAGACTAATGCCCACAGGTAGAAGAGTCTTGGAATTGAATTAGTTTCTAAAAGTAGAATCATTGTGAAATCAAGTGAATATATTTTAAATGAACTTTTTGTTCATGTAAGCATCCACAGTATCTTCTGGACCTCTAGGAAGAACAGAGCCATTTTAATAATGGCTCTGAATAGAGCATTCCAGCCGTTTTTAATTCTTGATTTGTATTATATTTGTAAATTGTATTCTTGTATGTATTTGAATTTTTATACGGAAAATAAAACCAAACCAAACCAAACCAAGTACCAGAGCCCAGAGCCCAGAGCCCGTAGAGTACAATTATCTAATAACATAATGACACGTATCTCGAACTATTAGCCTCACATGTTATGCCAATTTATTCCTGTCTGATGGAGCCAGTTTTACGAACTGAATAATATAAGCTGTCATTTAGACGAACTGAAGAATATTACAATAAAATCATGGGACAAGAGACATTTATTGTCACAGTAATCTCGTTATATGGAAACAAAATACATCTAGACATTTTGTAAATTTAAGATGCTCATCAATATCAACCATTTTAGCTCGTTTAATTTGACTGTGATATTTTCTTCTCAGGATTGAAAGGGTTGATGTTTGGAGCCATGCTTGCTGCCTTAATGAGTACATTGACCTCAGTCTTCAATAGTTTAAGTACTCTTTTCACCATGGATATCTGGACAAAGATTAGACCTGTTGCCAAGGACACCGAACTCTTAATCGTTGGCCGGTAATGTTCTGATAAAGAATATCATCTTCTTCAATATATACATTATGCACATTAGTCAATTCAAAGAATGGTTTGTTATCATTTAGACAGGTCCTATAGATATTTGGTTATTGGTGTTTCATTTTAATATAGGAGCGCTTTACATTACGGTTGAATCGTTTCTCTTTGTTTCCTACCATCTTCGGTGCACATTGTATTCCAAGAAACTATTCCTGTTAAATAACCATTTTACTCCTTGTTCCCGAATATCAACAGTAAATAGAAAGCTATTTCTGAAGCCAAGGCAGGGATTTGAACCTTCAGTCTCTAAACTGAAACTCAAATGAAGCAGCATTCCACAGTGATAAGAGTTTATCAAAGTTCCGTAGGATTATTATCATTTTCACAAGACTACAAACCCAAGGCAAATATTATTATTCACCTTTGTATGGTGCTGATCAATAAAATTCCACTTTGTAAAGTAATGAATTCATATACCGTAAAAAAAATTAAAAAATTGTATATATATAGACACTTATTTTCATCTGTTATTAAAAATACGATGTTTGACAATTCTTTATTGTTGTTAAATCTATTTTCAAACTATTTTATACTCAGTGCATGTACAGGTGTAATGGCAATCATAGCCGTACTGTGGCTCCTCTCATCCAAGCTTCAGGAACCGGTCAGCTTTTCGTCTATATACAAGCTATGACGTCATATCTTACCCCGCCCATCTTTGCTGTCTTTGTAGGGGGCATGTTCTGGGAACGAGTTACTGAAAAGGTAACTAGCAAATATATTTATGCTCTTTCTAAATAAAAATTTGTTGTCACATTGAAGGGGGAGTCCACCATTAAATTAATTTAGTTTTAAAGGGATCGTTTAACAGTGTTAAATCTGAGATACACGGCCCTACATGTTATTAGTGTCTGTGATATGGTGTAATAATGAAGCCCTAAAAAAATTGCGCTTCAAAATGATCAAGAAGTGCCTCAAAAAAGTAAAAATCTTTGATTGACCGGTTTTACCATACTCATTTTCCCTAATAGACTATAGTGTTATGAAAACCATCAGGCGAACGGTTTTCAAAATTTGTAATTCCAATCATAAATATCTTGATAATCAGACAGGCGATCAGCTTGTAAAAGTCATGGGGTTCCTGACTGACCTAAAGGTTTATGATTATCATTGCATCATGAGCTAAATCCAGAATTTTGTTTCAGAATCTGAGACAAAGTTACCGGATCCCTTTAATAGAAGCAGAAAAATGAGAGGAACAGGTCAGTGAAAGTTTGAGAAAATTACGATTAAAAAATATGATTTTTTTTTTTTTAATTAAAAAAAAAAAAAAAACATTTTATAGATGCGATCAATCAAATACAAATTGGCAACACTGTGACGTATCTTGCGAGCTCCCCTCCCATTATTATGAAGTTTCATATCTACATCTAAAATAGTTTTAATTATTGCCTATTGACTAATAGTCACTATATTCACATATAATTTTACACGGCGTAACTGTTGGTCGAAATGTTATGAATTTGGTATCAAAAGATCTGAAGTCTCTATATTATAGGCGATAAAGTCGCGACAGCTCGAAGAGCCAAAAAAGGTGTCCCCGGCCCTTTTAGGTTTAAACGTAGGCCTATACGACAATTAAACTATATATTTTGTCGCAATGTACTCTCTGAAAAATAAATTGATCCAACATGACTCTCCCGAGATTAGATATTCTGTATGTGAATTAATACATTTATTTCAAATTGTATTCTCAGCACAAGTAATGAACTTGTCTTTGTGCAATAGTCTAAATGAGAGGCTTTGCGTTTGTCCTTCAATTTTCCTGTCTATATTGACAGCTTATCGGAGCACTTAAGGTTTATATTTCTTTCCATTTTTTTTCTGGTTATCATACCTCCTTTATAAACCTTCATCACTATACAGGGTGCGTTCTTTGGTCTTCTAGCTGGTGTAGTAGTTGGTGTCCTCCGAATGATCCTAGACTATACCTACCCAGGACCAGGATGTGGACAGATTGATAACAGACCAAGCGTCATCACAAGCTTCCATTATCTTCACTTTGCTTGTGTACTCTTCGCTATTACTCTCATCGTCATCATCATTATCAGCCTCTTCACTCAACCCATCCCGAGTGAAAAGGTAAAGAACTACTGTTATCAAAACATTGGATTTCATGTTGAATATTGAAATAGTAAGAAATGAAGTACACATGATTCCGAGGCCTTAATAGGGCATAACATATTATTAAAATGTATAATAACAACCATTTTAATCAACCATTTTCTTATTCATTACGATTACACATCCCTTCGTTCTTAGTTTATAAATAAGCAAAAATTATAGCAAGATGTTTAAAGGAAATGCAACTACATGTAGTTCTGTGAACTTGTAATGGATTCTCATGAAGAAATTAAAAACTGATAGGTGTATTTTGTTTACAAAGTACAGGTAATATAAATATATATGGTGACAAAAATGACATTTAATTTAAAAAGAAGTTGACAAAGCTTCCATCTTCTTTTTTCTTGTTGAATCATGATGCTGATATTATTATTTGCTGATCCCTACAGCTGGTACGTCTAACCTGGTGGACCAGACACAGCAAAATGCCACGGGAACCAATGGATGACTCCTATAAGCCTGTTGAAGTACCACCAAGCCGTGATCAAATGGAGCTTGAAGATGGTAATCAAAAAACAAATCTGCTTTTTTATTTTTATTATAGTCATCATATAGCTCCAGACAAACACTTTCCCCAAGTTTAAAAATGTGTAGCTACATCAATAAATGAATGTTCATTAAACCATGAGGCACACAGTGAACAATAAAACAATTTAGAATAATAAAGTATTTGACATGATAATTATTTGATATCACAGTGTAATAACATGCCATTCCTTGATATTATCTCATTTCCCAGTTGAGATCAATAATCCATCTTGTGCACGTCGAGCATGTGGCATACTATGTGGGATTACCTCAGGCAAGGCTTCTGATCAACCCAGTGAGGAGGAGATCAAAGGATGACATCTCTTGAAGAATCACCCTTCTGGCATCGAGTCATGCTTGCTAATCTTATTATTGCCATAGGATTTGGAATCTTTCTCTTCGGCTTTTTCGGTTGATGACTTCCAAAATTATTTTTAACATGTATATAGTTGAACTCATTTTGTCAAAAAATTCTCTTAAAAAATTGTTGTTATAATCAAGTAGAACTTAATGTAAGATAATCTTTGGATTTTTCCCTGTATTATTTTGTTGTTGACATTTTCAAAATTATGGGGGTATCCTACTCCACTAGAAGGTAACATAGGGGATTATAGCCTTGTATTTTTAAAGAGATGTGAAATAAAATTGAATTGAATCGAAAAAAGGAAAGCTAGAGCTTTTTTGTTCACCCTATATTCAAGAAAAAATAAAACATTTATGAGTAAAACTGACTGATCTCTTTCTGAAGATCCTTTCCTGCATGCCTGGTATTTGTTGGTATTTTATATTCATTTTGAAAGTTTTCATTCTCCCTGAGAAACAGCTCTGTTTCAATAAATAACTTATTTATCTATTTTCTTCAAAATAAGGGTTTTTATTTCTTCTTCAAAAGAGGGGTATTAACCCATCATTCTTTGTGATGAGAGGTGCTGTGTAGGTGCGGTGGGGTGCTGGTATATTATAGGAAATTCAATAATATTAAATCAAATCACTTTATTAAAATTGAAAACCACAATTTTTTATTTTGTTATATGCCAGGGAGGGAATATTTAACAGGATAAAAATTTGTTTGGACTTTAGAAGAGGTGTAATAGTCCCAGTTTAAACACACTTTTTTTTTAATAGAATGTTTTAGCCCTCCAAAGGCTATTTCATTGAGTCAAACAAAACATTTTACAATTCAATGAAATGAAATCTTTCTTCAACTCACTTTAAACACACGTGACTGTCCTGAGTTCAAGCCCCATTTTGGCGATAATATTATACCTTGGTAAGGCACTCATCTACATTTGCCTCTCTCCACCTTGGTGTAGTAAATGGATGCTTGGTTCATGTAGGAAGGACTTTCTATTGATAGGCTATTGGTAGCCTACAAGATCTGACAGGGTCATATGTCTATTGAATGATGTTATCGGTCTTAAAGATACACAATCTTTGTTTCCATAGAACATGTCATGAGAGTGATATAACAGGGTAATAATTGGAGCACCTTGAGTAACTTGTGCAGTATATATAAGTACTATACATGTACAAGAAGCCACTATTTATGATTCTTTTTTTTAATGAAGACCACTATGCAAAAGACTGATTTTTAAAAGACTGCAACTGTTGATAATCTAGCATAAAAATGTATCGTCAAAAAGTTTGCAGATGTATACCAAGATGAAATAAAAAAAAAATATTTGCAAAATATCAGTCAAATATGATGAAATTATTGAAATAAATTTACATGGGACTTAACTGGATTGTATCATTAAATCTGAAATGTGATCTGTATTTATTTAATTGCTGTCTCTTTTGTATTCATGTAAAAAAGTGGAACATAAATGAAATAAAATGAATTGATCTTAGCTATTATGTATGTACAGGTTTGTGTTTGACTCTTCAATAATGTATCTCTTAAACATGGACAATGGCTAAAACAATTGTTTAACAACAAAAAACTGTAATAGTTTGCTATTACTATGTAAATTTATAAATCACAAAAATGAACATGAGTGAATGGTAACAAGTATAAAGTGAGTAGAGTGGACGTTGATGAAGATTGAGAGGAATGATGGATTAAAACAAAGGGCAGAGGGAAAGAAAAATAAGGATTCAAAAGAGGAAACAAGACCTGACAAGAAAAGAAATAAATGAGAAAAGAGGAATGGAGGAAGGAAGAGAAGGAAACTCAATCAAAGTTGAAATCTCTACAAGTCTGCATTTGTTGATAACATTCGGGGATGCTTTTCACAGTAATGCGTACAAATATTGAAACCGTTTCATAAATGCTACATTTAGTTTACTATAATAGCTTAATTTTTGCATGTTATCCATTGATTTCAGACTTAGATCTCCATCACACTAAAGATATGATTTTAATAGATCTATAAGGCCTTCAAGGAAACATACAAATGAACAAACTGAATGTATACACAGAGGAAGCTGCTTAAGGATTGGCAGTTGTAGTTGTCATGAGGTCATAAACAGTGGTCTTATGAGGTATGTAACTTCATGCCTAAGAGTCTTGAGTCATTAAGTATAAATAAATTAACATAAATCAGGGCCCTGTATTATAAAGAGTTGCGATGATTCAAATTAATCCCAACGATGTGCTTTAAGTTAAGAGATAGGAGTTGCAATGAATCTTAAGTTGTGATTGATTTGAATCTATCGCAACTCTTTATAATACAAGGCCCCAGTCTGATTTTCAAATCTTCATACACTCACACACAACACATATTCAAGCATTTCTACATGTATATATAAGTCTACAATTTATTGATATCTCATTTCATGAGATTTTCAAGGCATCAATAATATCTTCTGTATCTACCACATCATTAAAGTTTATATCATACCAAAATAAAAACCATGAAATATTTACAACATTGATTGTACATGAAAAAAAGTTTTAAAAGGGCCTTTCAATTGTCATACCATAAGATTCATTCAATAAAATGGCATGCCCTTGTCCTACATAAATTTAAAGGGGACATGTTTCACTATGCTCCTTATTAGATCAGGGATGTTTTACAAAGACTAAGATCGACTTTAAGTTGGACTTAACTATGGCAGGCTGTTCATGCCACTGTGTGCTCTCACCATTATGATCTTTAGATAATATTTTTCCTTCAATAATGAATTATAAAAAAAGGTAAATTCTGTAGATTTGTGACTATGATTTGTACGTCCCTTGAGATACCAATACCAGTAAATGGTGAAAGCAAACAGTGGCATGAACGGCCTGCCATAGTTAAGTCCAACTTAAAGTCGATCTTAGTCTTTGTGAAACATCCCCCAGAATAAAATATATATCTTTTCAATATCCTAACAGGAAACATGAGGTGCATGTATATGTACTGTAAATGTAATATCAAGCTGCATGATTCATTGATACAGAAAGACAAACTTGCTTTTGGAAACACTTCAGTGCATGCTCTCTTAAAACTTTGGGATCCTGCTTTATACACAAACAAAGACATCCCCAAATGAAGTCATTCACTCAATTCATTCAATCTTTTAGAAGCAAAATGTACCTGATTTCATGGGGAACAATAGTCTATTGATCAAAGCATTTTGGGTCTAGGAGCAGACTGGTAAGAGGGGTGTTTATGGGTTTTCCTTTGGCTGAAGGGCCAGTGAATTTACTGTCCCTTTGGCCAAAGGGAAAACCCTAAATTTCTCTTACCAGTGGATCAGTCACACCAAATTTCTGGACCATATTAGAGTCCGATTTTGCCCCCGCTTGAATCTAGTAAATGTAGTAAATATCCATTGCAATCTTTATGCATCATTATTTCATACTGCATACTTAGAGAAAAGCAAATATCGGATTTGTTTAAAAGTATGACTAAGAATGCCCAATTTCATATTTCCTTCTGAACATGCTTGATGTGTTAAGCTACATGAATTGAATGAGAGGTAACAATGAATAATTCATGGATGCACTCAAATCGTGTTTAAATATCAAGATATATGATGGCAAGTAATAGTTAATATTACTGCTTCATTAACGTGGAATGTACAAAGCAAATGCTGAAAATCTACAAGAATTTGTCCAATACCGATATGTACATGTATGTAGAAACAACCAATTAAAGGTTCAATTTCAAAGAAAAGAGAATAGCTATATTGTAAATCACACTTGATTACCACTACACCATTTAAATACTAGCCATTCTACTTACAGTACCTCTGGATTTCAAAAGAAATTCTTAAATGATATTTGAATCTTTTTATATATTAAAGACTTGACGCTTCTACAGTCAAACCTTTCTATAGCGACCGCCCTAGGGAAACACAAAAAGTGGTCTTTGTAGACAGGTTCCTTTAGTACATGTTTCAATGAGAAACCATTTTCAAGGGAAACAAAAAATGTGGTCTTTGTAGACAGGTGGTCACTAAAGCAGGTTTGACTGTATGTGCATTGAACACAAGGATACCCAAGATCTATACATCCCAAATTACAAGGGGCTGATACATATACACTCTATCAACCTCAAGAGTCAAGTGAATGAACCCCTATACCACGACATTTAAGAGTCAAGTGAATGAACCCCTATACCACGACATTTAAGAGTCAAGTGAATGAACCCCTATACCACGACATTTAAGAGTCAAGTGAATGAACCCTATACCACGACATTTAAGAGTCAAGTGAATGAACCCCTATACCACGGCATTTAAGAGTCAAGTGAATGAACCCCTATACCACGACATTTAAGAGTCAAGTGAATGAACCCCTATACCACAACATTTAAGAGTCAAGTGAATGAACCCTATACCACGACATTTAAGAGTCAAGTGAATGAACCCCTATACCACGACATTTCCACAACACTTCTGGTATACCTGTCTTATGAAGTTGATTTTACAATGTCACTGCATACTTCACTATTAAACTATAGTGTATGAACATCAATTGAGTACATTTGACATTTGAAATCCATTACAAGAAACATATCAACATAAATGTATTTATGCTGACAGATAGCCAGTAATCCTTAAAAGATAGCTATAAATTCATATCAAGAGTATGTTTGTACACAAAGATGAAACCGAAATAATATAGCACAATTGACTACTATTGCCTACTAATATTCTAGCACACTCATCCACATAGGGATATGTATCACACTTGTCATGTGAGTTGTTCAAGTGTGGCTCTATAACAAGCCTCTTCACATCTATAACTAATGCCAGCTGATGTACATGTATCTTCATTCAGTATTGAGCAAGTACTATACATCCATTGCCTCTTGTCAATATTAACAACTATAAAAAGCCAGTGCATCAGATTGCAATATAATATTGATGCTCTCAAAATTTAAAAATCGCCACTTAAACAAATTAGGGAAAAATAGTTGAAGGAGGAAACCTGGCGCTTTGTTAAAAGTGCAATTCTTTCAT